>VXAC01006637.1:0-64858 GCA_013399225.1 Rhipidura dahli | reverse complement strand
TTTTTTTTTTTTTTAAGTTTCAGTAACTATTTTTTCTAAGTTTCAATACCTACCAAGTAGCAGGAGCATATTTTTGGAGCCTTTCAGAATCACTCCAATTTCCCAATGCAGACATCTCCTACCACCTGATTTCAAATATTGCAGGTGTTTGGTTTTTTTTTTTTTTTCCCTACTTATTTTTCATCCTTTAGGTTTGCACCAAGAATTTGACCTAGCTGAATTGGAGTAGCATGGCACACTAATACTTCTATAATAGCCAGTTTAGACATAGCAAAATTCAAGTGACTGCTAAAAAAACCTTTCAAGTGGCAAATTCCTAGTTCTAGAGACACTGCCTCAAACAGAATAAACACATGAGTTCAAACACATGAAAAGATATGCCTGCTAACCTACTTGGATATGAAATACTGTTTCCCTTACTTTACTAGCTCTGTGGTTCTAAAGTGATTTCATGAGCCTGTCATGCTGCATAGGCTATTTCTTCCTTGCTCAAATGTCTTTATCTCTCTCCTTTTTTCCCCTTCTTTTCTCACTAATGCTTGTCCATCTTGTAGTTTGTTCCAATCTTCTTTACAACTTCGTCATCTCTTTTCAATTTCTAACATTCAGTTTTAAGAAACAATCCACAAGAGCAATGACCAAATAGAGCTTTGTGCAGGTAAACCTAAATTTACAATGTCTTTATTTTGTGGTAATCCCTCTAAATTTAAGGAATAGTTTGGTACCCATTATGTTTTTGCTGTATTTAAATATTTCAGTTGTTCCTCCTCTGTTTCCACTGACATTGCTTTATTTCTGTGCTTATATCGTAATTTATTTAGAGAAATGACAGTGTCTTTTTACTTTATGTACAAAGTATCTGCATATCATCCTTGACTGAATGACTGATTGTTAGCAAATGGCTGTCTATTTTGACATAGTTTCCTGGCTGGTTCATCAAAAAAGACAAAGTATGAAATCGTTTTCTGGCAGGCTAAGTAAGCATAGTCTATGAAGATTGAATATGGTTTTGTTTCCAAACTGTAGATGTCTCAAGAGCCATTTCGAAGCACATGGATGGCACAGCTCTGCTGGGTTGTTCAGAAGGTTTATTTCTCCAAAGCAGTGAAGTTTTGCCCAGTCTGGGTGTATGGCTTTTGTCAGTGTTCCATTTCCTCTCCTGGAATTTTGCAGTGTCACTGGATGCTAAAGATTCTCATGTTTTAACAGCAGGGAAAATTGATTCTGTAAAGGCTTGGGGATGCTTCTAGATGAAAGGTGTTATGGAAATTGTTGCCACTTTTACTATTTCATGTTGTGTAAGCTGATGAAAGGCAGGGAAGGACTGAGGGCAGTCACCCCTCGGTATAACACACAACTTGCCTTAGGTGGGACCATTCTGTTTCCTGAACACTTCATCCAGTCCCAGTGGAAAACCAGTGGTGGCATCTGCTGCTTTCATAACAGCCCAGAGGAGATGCTGTGTCCCTGAATGGCTGGCTACCCCTGATGGCAAAACAGCAGGCAAGTAATGTGGGGAACAGCTCTGCTGAAAATAACCTCAGCTGTCATCACTGAGGCATGTGGATTCATTCCTGCCACAGGTCCCTTTCCCCTACAGCAAATCCCTTCTCCCAGAGTGGTGGATTGGTGCCATGACTCTCTTAGGTACTTCAGTTTCTTCTTTTTTTATTACAGGAGCAGCATAAGAGGACAGGATAAAGGGGAAGGGAGAAGCTGGTAAAAGAAAGATGCCATTATATGACAAAACTACCGAGTAAATAAGATACTACTATTATTAATAGTATTAATAAAAATTCTGAAAGTAGCTCAGCTTCTTACTTTTTCTGGAATCCTGTAATTCAGACACATAGAAAAGTCATTTTCAGTTTGTTTCTGTTCAGTGAGAGAGAGTGAGGGAGAGAGAACATAGCACTGCACTATACCATAGCCAATTGCTTCAAAATTTAGCAGGGAGAAATGAACAAAAGCCAGAACAATACTCACTGTGGTTGAAAATCTGCATAGCACCAGCACTGTGACCCAAAAGAAGGCATAAGGACCACCTCTGAGCAACAGCTAACCTGTGGGTAAACCTGAATACTCACCCATTACTCAGTCAATTAATACAAAATCAGATGAACTGTAGAACTTGAGACCCCTGCAAATAAAAACATGCTGTGATCGAGAAATCGTACAACAGCAACCCGAGCTGAAAACTGGTTACAGTTTATAGCAGAAGGAAAAACACTTTTCAGCTGCCAAGGGTGGAAGGAGTAGACAAGGAGTCTAGACAGATTACTTAGTTTTACACTGGGGAGTTGAGAAGACCAGTATGGAGCAAAAAAAATTCATGATGCATCAAGGCAACAACAGAAGTCTTTCAACAGGAAGCAGAATTTGCTTCCACTGTCTCCAAACAAAGTGTTTAATCCTGAGGAAATGAGGTGTACCCAGTAGCAATGCAAGGTAGGAAGATGTTAATTCAAAACCACCTGTCAGTGTGGGAAAGAGTATTTAAACACACCTGAGGCAGCCTCTGAAAAGCCTTCACTGTCCAGTGCTGCAGCTAGTTGTTTGTATACAGAGGTATGCTTTTAAGTATATAAATATGCTTTTATATATTCATATAGTGTATCTATGGATGTGTATACTTACACATAAATACAGAGAGTTTATTGTCACTGGGTATTTTGTAGAATAGCTGGGAGCAGCCTCAAAGGGGATCACACTCAGAGCTGAGATCAAGAAATGAAGAACAGGAGTACAATATCAAGGTGTAGATTTTTATCTGATTTTTGAAGTTATGGGGAGGGCCTCCCAGATGGCAATGGTGACAGGCTCAAACAGGTATGCCAACTCAGAACCACCATTCAGTGAGCACAGCAACAGATATTGTGAAAATTATTGCTGGGCAAGGAAACAGTACTGTTGGTAGCTTGGTGATTTCTTTAAATGACTGAGAATACCTAGAATTTCTTTTTGGGGAAGTGAATGAAAAACTTTTTNTTTTTTTCTGGGGAAGGGAATTAAAAACTTTTTTTTTTTTTTTTTTTTTTTTGTGAGGTAGTCAAGGAACTGATTTCACAGACAGGAGGTAGCCTGTTTAAATAATAAGAAAGAAAATCTATTGAGAAAGCAGGTTTTGGTGTAAATTTCCAAGCCAAGAGACACAGGTGACCCTGACAGTGGCCATTTGGGTGCTACAAAAGCTGTAATGTAAATATAGTTAAAAGGAATGCTGTGTCCAGAGGATGGTTCCACTTTCTGAAAGGGCATATGGTTACTCACTAAGGGCATATGGCTTCTCACTAAATACAGAATTACAAAGAAATTAATGGACTGTTGGCCTGATGTGCACTCCTAAAAGCTCATGAATTTGTGTTTCCAGAGTTTTGATGAATTCAATACTGAAACAGAAACTGCTGGATCCAAGGAGGAACCTGTATCCAAAAGCTGGCCAGGTTTAGTAAACTGACATAGACCCAGGCTTAGAAAACTGATGTGGACCCAGACTTCTACTCTAAAAGCTGCTATGTGTTGAGTGGAAGGGTGAAAGATTTGTCTGAGCCACGTAGTGAAAATGCTGCCCTGGTACAGCACTAAGCAATTGCATTGCCTACATCTTCCTTGACTTGCATTAGCATCATTAGAAAACTTGAATATTTAATGGAACCTTTTGATGAAAAAACGTGTTGGCATACAAGAGAAAGTGGACAGGCTGGAAAACATTTAAAATAAAACAAATGACTGTGAGCAGAAAAAAGTATTCATCATGCCAAAGTGACACCAGCTTAAATTGAAATTATTTAAAATGTATCTGGTGGGAAGAAAACTGCTGCAGGTTTTGGAATGCGAAACCAGACAGAGAAATGAGCTGGTACTGGGAATCCCTCAGAAAGAAACCACTTTATAACTGGGGAACAGATGCAGTTCTGCCCTGTTTATTCTGCCAGATATATTCTGATTTGCTGCTGCAGGCATGCACAGAAGGTTTCCAAGTATCAAAAGATTGAGTCTTACATCAGCCCTTTGCAAAAAAAGAAAAATGGATGATATGGCCTGGGGCAGAAAAGGCACAGGCAGGAAGTTACAGAGCCACTTAGAAAGAAGCATGGAACACAGTCCTGTAAGCAACCAGATGTAAAACATGGTATTTTTAAATTCCTTAAGTGCCATCCTCAGTGGAGTGTAGTACATTGGGCTGAGCATCCACAGGCAGCAGCGACAAGGCTGTCTGCCTCCTTCCTGCTCCATCACTCAGCCAAAAGAAATGAAAGCAGGGAAAGAGGGCAGGTCCAGCTCAAACACTTCTGGGGGTGGAGAGGGTGTGTTGTAGTTTTCCTGATGGATTTAATATCAACCTTCTAGAGAATGGTACTTTAGTGAAGAGTTTCAAGTAAAGTCTTAAACAAAGCAAAACTTGAGGTTTAGGTTTGGAGAAAGCATAAGTACTTCCATGTGGAGCTAAGAAGTGTTGGCATCTTGTCACCTCTCTGAAGAGGTTTTGGCTATCCTGAAGGCAGATAATTAAAATGTAATATTGCATTATAATAAATATTACATTGAATCCTTATACAAACCAGTTTCCCCGGTGACTTATCATCTTCCCACTGATGTATTCTTACAATTTTTCCCCAGGAAGAGCTGCTTTTCAGTATGATCCCAGTAGGAAAAGGACTCAGACTCTGCAAGGTTTATCTTAAAACACTTTTCATTTACACTAGCAAGAGAAAGAGAGGGTGGTACAGATAATTTTACATCCCTTCAGATGTTGGGAACCCTGAGTGCACAGCATCACCAGGCTTCCAATCAGGATACAGCACACTGTGCAGATCCCATCCATGGAAAGATCATACAGCATTTTGGTCTTTGAGCTCTTGCTGGGTTTTCTTAGAAGAAAACAACTCTATTCATCATTTCTGGTGTCGAACAAAAAGTTCTCATGAGAACCTGTTGCTGTACTTTGTAGATAAAGGCAAGGACAGGCAGGTGGTGCAGTGGCTGCTGCTGAGTTGGAGCTGCCTGCAGGCCCCTGTTACCATTATCTGGATGAGTTTTTCTGTGGCACAGGGACATGCACAGCGTGACACTGCCCTGGAGGCCAGGCTGTAAGTGGAACACAGCACAACACAGCCCTGTGCCTACTGAGGGTAACTGTGAAGTGCTGCACCATGCTCTTCTGGTTCTGATCATCCTGCTCAGGATAATTCAGAGAACAGCTAATTGCATGCTTCCCTCCCTCTCTCATAAGTCTCATCCTTTTATGTAATTTTCAGGGCCTCATCTATCATTGGGAATGTGCACATTTTTCTTTTCCCTTTGTTAAACAAGGCTTTAGAACAATTGCAGTAGGCAGACTCTTGAAGTATTAATTCCAGGTTTTACAATGTATGTGGTGCAAGCCTGGACAAAATGTTCCGAATTTTAGTCAGTCTAGAAAGGTTCCCAGAATGGCTGAACTTATCAGATTTAACTTAATACTGAACCTTAGTGATTAATCTTATTCGAGGGTGTGCCAGAAAAACTGGCACCAAATACTGATTTTTGCAGGTGCTGTAGACTTTTTTCCTTATTACAGAACCTTTGCATCTTTGATATTGGAGGGGGTTTTATTTGGTTAGTCAGTTTTTGAGATGATCTGTCTCAATTAAAGCTAAGCTGTTCCTCTTGTTTTCCACAGTCCTCTGTTGTCTTCTTCGTTACAAGGCAAAGATTTTACTGCCTTTTTACTGCCCAAATGCACCAGACCAGCCTTTCATATCATTCTATTTCTTCATATCATTCTTCTTCTAAGTCACTTTGTCTTCTTCTCAAGTATATTTGTCTTTCTTTGGACCTTCAAATCCTTCCAAGAAACTCTAGATAGACTTTGTGGAATTGTTTAGACACTATTCTCCATTTCCTATCCACATCTCATTTACTTAAATACCTGATGCTTTTTTCCTTGCAGCTTTCAGATGGGGACTTTTTAGTGCCAAGGAATTGAATCTGACATGAAAACTGACAAGATAAGACAACCAGTTATGCAATTGAAAAGGGACATTTCTAAAACTGAGCTTTACTTAGGTTTTGTGATTTTTTTACCTTGGCAGGTTCTAACTGAAAAGGTGAAAAGGTAACTGTTGTTGGTTTCCCTGGGGCCACCAATGCAGGTCCTCAGTAGTTTCCCTGGTGTCCTGGCCAGCCCAACTCTGGGAAGGCTGAGCCGGGTCCCGGGGTCTTGTGCTCTGTTCCAGGAGCTGTGGTGGCAGCTGCCACCAGGCTATCAGATGGACGGGTCACTGCTGTTTAAAACAAATAACTTTATTTCCTCACAGGAGGAGAACTACGTGCTAACCATGAGGGGGAAGTGGCGAATGACCTCAGATCTCTCCCATCCAGGCCCCTCGGGACCTCGGTGTGGGAGCTCTGCCAGTGAGACGGTGAGGGAACAGTCCCCTGGTCAGGGCAGAGCCAGCAGGGGAGGAGCAGGGACAAACATGGAATCTGGGGAACTTGAGACCTCCAGCCTGATGAACACTCATCAGCTGACCCAGGGCAAGCCTAGGGTGCTGGGGGTAAAACCCTCCCTTCGCCCCTCAGATGCTGGCACTGCTACAGTTAACAAAACCACAAAACTGATTATTAAACATTCATTTTCTTACAGTTCATCTTCTACATATTAGGTTCCAAGCCATGCTTCCACTTGAGACTTTTCTCCCCTCTAACTAACAGTTTCTGGGATATCTTAATTATTAAGCTTCTGAGGTGCTAAGTGTTCAGCTGTTTTTTTAAAAATAAATTAGTTAACTCCACTTTTATGGCAGGGCAGGAGCGAGTCATTTGCTGAAAACTGGACGTAGCTTTGTATCCCGCTGCAGTTCTATGTTACAGCAGTAGGTTTAAAATACATGGTCCATACATATGCAGTGGTTCTCAGGTTTATTTTATTTTACTTTCACCACAGGTAAATTGGCAGAGCTCATTTTTCTTGTTTAACAAAATCTTCCTCAGCAAGAAGATTCCAGGAAATGATAACATTGGAGAGAGTGTGTCTCTCTTAAGTATTGCTTGCTAAAATTTCCTAACCATGCTAGAATCTTGTCTACAAGCTTCAGCTTACCACAGAGACATTCTGGAATAATTCCTGGTGAGAATCTGGGCTGGTGATATCTCTTGACTTGTGATGTCTCTTGGTTCATCCTGGAACAATTGTTATTAATTCCCATTTTAATAATCTTAAATATAGGCAAGCCAATATAGGAGCTAGGAACATCAGAGAAAAAAATGTTAGAATAAAGAGAGTGCAGAGAGTTAATGTTTTACATGGGAGGTCACTTAGCTCCACTTTCAACTACTTTGCTTTAAATGTAATTTGCTGCCTGCAGCAGTGCTTACAGTCATCCTCTCTTTTTTGAGATTAACTGTTGTTAGCATCAATTTTGTTTAAATTTATTTAAACTAAATTTAAATTTTATTTTTAAATTATCATTAGAGACAGAAAGAAGAAAAACAGTTTAAAGGAAATAGAGTAATACTTCCTACTTCCATGAAAATACAGTAATTTGTCACTCAGGTTTCTACAGAGTAACGAGGATTAAAATTCAGTGTTACTGTGTAACCTGAACTTCTCTTTAAAAGGAAAGAGAACAATTCTCTGTGTCCAGTCTGTCTATG
Organism: Rhipidura dahli; assembly: GCA_013399225.1. Taxonomy (NCBI): domain Eukaryota; kingdom Metazoa; phylum Chordata; class Aves; order Passeriformes; family Rhipiduridae; genus Rhipidura; species Rhipidura dahli. Next base: position 57,220 of record VXAC01006637.1, on the reverse strand, counting down.
AGATGTTTGCAATTTAAGTACTTAGTTCAACTGATACCCCCATAAATATCTTCTGGTTACTCTTTGTGATAAAATTGCTTCTTAACCATCAGTATGAGGAGGAGTTGAACCTTGAGTCCATGAGATAAACATCAGAGAAATTATTACTAGTAGGAATATGAGCTTATAATTGTCAGTGTTTCAGGAAAGGAAGAAGAGACACTGCTTTGAGGAGCTGAATTATCCAAGCAGCCAGAAAATGGCCATCCTGGGGCTATCCATCCAGGGCCACAAGAATGACCGAGGGCATCCTTGTATGAGGAGGGGAGCTAGGAGTGTTTAGCCTGGAGAAGAGAAGGCTCAAGGAACTTCTTATCAAAATGTATAAATACCTGAAGGGATGGTGTTAAAAGGATGGACCCAGACTCTTCTTAGTGCCTTGTGACAAGAAGCAATGAGCACAAACAGTCAGACAGTAAATATCACACTTTTTTCCTGTAGTTGAACACTGGAACGTGGCAAAGTCTCCATCCTTGGTAATATTCAAAACTCAGCTGGATGCAGTCTTGGGCTACTTGCTGTAGCTCACCCAGCTTGACTAGGCAAGCACAGAAAGTCTCTTCCATTCTCACTTATCCTGTAAAAAAGAAACACCAAGTACTCATCTTCCATCTTTCTGTCAGATCCTGCTTGTTACAGTGTGAATATTTCATGGTGCTTCGAGGACTTCTGAACAGCTTCCACTCTGAGTCTAGAACCTGCAGTACCCTTCCCTCTCTTATGTACATTCCCATATTCCTCAAGTGCTGAATCTACCCCCGGACTACTGGGTAGAATTTGGCAGGGCAGTGTCACACGTTTGTTTCTGGCATCACAAAAGTGCTGTCTGTTTTCCTGGAGTGCCGTGTGTCCAGGTGACACAGCCTCCAACAGACCATGAGCACAGATCTCAGCCTTTGGAAGGCTGTGGTTAATGCAATAGGACAGCTTCACTGGGCATTTCTGCCAGGTTTGCTCCCTTTCTAGTCTGATTGCTTTCTGCCAAGAGATTTTCAGCCTTCTTAGGAGTGTGCATCATAGCCTGAAGATGAAATTCTGTGATTTCCTTGAAACCTTGTCACTGTACCTTCCCATCTCCCTGAACTCTTCAATTCATCAAACACAGACTCAAGGGACAATGGTCTGTCACAGACCCTTAAGCTGTCTGTGCTGTTTATGCCACTTGCCAATGGAGCAGGTTATGATATATGGAGTTTTAAAGGGTTTTGACAATCAGAAGGTGACCACTAAGAACCCCAGAGTTTTCTCCATTCACAGATGAAGTTGCAGTCCAGAGGAACTTCTCTTTGCCTTTTCATGCCTAGCTTTGCTCTGATCCTCATGCTGGACATTGCTCAACATTCCCCAGAGGATTGTCCTGGCTAATGCTGTGCTGTGATGATGCACACTGCAGAGAATGAATACTTGTCAAGATCACAGTGCAACAAGTCTATCTAGCTCAAAATTAGAATGAACAAGTAGTTAATTTCAAAACCTCAGAATTTCACTTAGGCTTTGAAGAGATAGCTTAAAGTAAACTTGAGAGAACAGGAATAAAAGGGGACCATTTTTGGATTTAATAAGGGTGGGAGCAAAGTAAAAACTAGGAATAGAGTGGAAAGTTGTTATTCTTGAGAGGTCCATGAAGTAAACTCATGGATTAGCTAGAAGAATTTGTCCTGTGGAAGCATTTCTGAATTGCATTCTGATACTGCTGGAAAGCCACTGAAAGCCCTAAGGAGCAAGAGAAACTACTTGTGCAATTTTGTGCACACAAGGAACTTTGTGGTGAAGCTTACTCCCCTAAATCCTTCACTACTAGGTAGCAGTGGGACAAATTTGTCAAGAGAAATTAGTCCTTTCCTAAAAAAATAGCCTGTTACTTGAAATAATGTCAGATGGAAAATCTGTACTCATGATAAGTTTACTAAATGTTTTAATGGGTCTTGTGCCAATAATGAGCTTATAAAATATATGACTTGTACCTTGTAATGTAATGTGTTGCCCAAGTGCATTGATTTCCTTTCAGTTTCAAGGCATCAAGAATTTTTAATGTGATGAGCTTGTTTGCAGGCTGTGCAAGCCTTCTGAGTGAGGAAAAGGTGGTGACTGCACCAAATGTGAATTATTCAGTGTAAACACACTTCTGTGCAAAGCAAACTAAAGTAGTCACTCTGCCACTCTGTTTTATTCTTCCTGTATTTTAAGCCTCTTCAGAGGATAACATTTATCTGCTCTGTTATTGCCCTTTAATGATGCTAAGGTTATTCTGGAAGACAGAAGCAATAAGGATGCTAATTGCTTGCTCAGACATCTATCTCACATTTCCATCCCACCCAAGGTTGTCAGGAGAGGAACCTTTTTAAGCAACTTATATGAATATGCCACCATTTAGAAATGTCCTGCACATAGCCCAATAGCTGGACAATCTGCTTTAATGAGACACTCATATGACTGGAAGTAATTCTTCCCCATGTAGGTTTTTCCCTGACATTTTTTATTTACCTCTCCCCACAAGAGGATTATCCATTTAGTTACTGGGGTTTGTTATGTTTCTACAGACAAATGGGGTGCAGAAACAGCTGTTGGAGGAACTGCTTCAGGAGTTCACTGTGTTGTTCTTTGCTTAGTAGTTAGTCCAGAGTGCAGCAGTGAAACACTCACAGCGTTTTTCAGATCCCCTAATTCTGTGGGCTGACATGGAGAGAAAAAGGGAGAGGGAGACAAAAGATCACGAAAGGCAAAGAACAAGCTGGGAAAGATCTTGATGGTCCCTTCCCTACGTTCAAGGAGAAAGACAATCACCGTAAAAGAGTCTGTTCTGTACCACTGGAAATCTTACTGAGAGAAACCCTAGGGACAGCTAGAGGAGCAGAAGCAAAATCTCTTAACTCCAGAAGATGAGGAATGCAAAGTCCCTAAGCCCAGTCTCTAGGCAAGCTCCTCAGATGATCTTTGTCATGATACTCTGCTCTAGGATACGTCCAAAGTTCAAAAGAAAGTGCAACCTTTATCAAAAAAATTGGGGAAAAGTGAGACCTAGCCAATTACTCAGTTCTGCCTCTGATTAATGAAGGATTATTCCTGTCATAATTTCCACCTCTTTTTTTTTTTTTTTTGTCTCATTGTACATTTTGAATGATTTCAAAATTCCTCTCTATTTCTGAATTCCATTTTCACTAAGTAAAGCCAAAAGATATTTCCCCGAAGAGCAAACCTAATTTTTTCTGCTGTAAGTTCTACTTCAACATCTCTCAGTACTCAGAAATATTAGACCAAAAAAAAAAAAAAACCAAACCAAGAACATAGGACCCGATAACTGCAAAATTCATTGCTAATTTCTACAGACTCACATTTTTCTGGTTATGGCTGAAGTAAATTCAGGGACAGAACTGTATACCTAAACCAAGAGAATTTGTGTAATAGATAAATCCAGTATTGCCCACTTTTACATGGATGAGAAATGCAATGCATCTTCACTCAGGAACTTCTCGTATTCCTGGTATATAATGTCACAAAAAAGTTCAGTCAGCAATAGGAGTTAGCACTCTAGAAAGAATGTAAAGCTGGAATATTCACAGCTGAGCAGAAAACATTCCTAGTGCCACACAAATTATGGGCCTCCATGATGCAGAATGAATGGTGCAACCACCTGCAGTGAGCCAGGGAGGGAGTCACCAGCTGCTGCCTGCTGCTGCCTGCAGGATCCTCCTCTCCCTTCACATTTGTGACAAAACCACGTGTGTTTGCCCCCTCACCTAGTTCTGTCTGAGACATCCATCCAAAGTTAAACATGTCTGTGCTAGCCTGGGCCATCATAATGATGTCATGAGGATTTTTTTGCCTTTTCTTTTATACCCCTTTTATACCTTTTTACAGCTTCTGTATTTTTAGTGCTTTTTCCCTACATTCTTGGACTCGTTTGTTAAGCTGGGAGATGAAACATTTTAGAAGCTTCATAGCTAGGGATCAGTGTGCCCCAGACCCCAAGGTTGTCTCCAGAACTCATTTTGTAAGCTAAGAAAGAACTGTCCAGGGGAAGGTTTCTTGGGGAGGTAGGGTCATTCAAGCCTCTCACTGGGAAATTTTTGATAGATGTGCTAATTAGTAAGACCTATAATGTTAGACCAGATCTTTGGTGGGGGTGCATTGTGGTGTGCACTGAGGTGCATTCCACCTGGACGTGGTGCACCTAAGCATCCTTAAAATAAATACCAAGGTTAAATCCCTTTTTCCCTTCTGACCGTGTTTGACTTTTGATTTTAAGACCAGGAAAAGGCATCAATAACAGAAGTGGGTCAAGGAAGAAGGAATATGGCACCTCTCAGAGGGTGGCAACCTAAGCAAGGAAATACACAGAGCAGTGTAGTATTTACTTTTTTTCACCGAGACCTAGTTGGATGCCATACAGAAAAGGAAGTGCTGCAAAAGAGTAAGAAGGAATAGAACCTGAAGAAATCATCCCTATATTAAATCACAGTGCTTCAGTAAGATGTGTTGCACTGTAACAGAGGAGGGTTTATTTAATAAGACTAATTTCTATCTACTTTTATTTTTATAATTTATTGATTCTTTGCATCTTAGCTATGAAGGCCCTAAAATAAAAGTAGAAATACAATTCAGAAACCTTCAGAAAGTTACCCCAGGATGGAAATATATTGTGACATAGTAAATTATACACACAAGGCAATTCTACAGTTTTCTGAATGTCCTGATAAACAGAGTCCCCTTGAGCTCAGAATTTAATACAGCAGAATAGCAGACAGTAAATCTTGGAGTCAAGAATTTAGGACAGACTACTAGAATGAGAAGCTCTGTTTTTGAAAGCAGGACCAACATGATTCAGAATTGTGCAGTGTAACCCAAAGGAGGCAAAAATCCATTTTTTAATGTATCTACAGTGGAATAACCAACTTAAATAGAGTGTGGTTAGTATGAAAAAAAAGTGTCAAAAGAAAATGAATACTTTATGGGAAGCTTGTCTGCTTTTTTATATGTATGATCTTAGAATAAGGGAGTTTTCAGTCTAACAGAGAAAGCTATACTGTAGACAGCAATTAGACAAAAACTTTTAGTAAAGATGTTCATTAACTGCTGGAAAAAATTTCTTTATGAATGTGCTAAATTCATCTCCTTGAGGCTTTTATATACAGACAAGATCTTTGCATAGAAGATACATCCAGCTCTGATGGAGAATATCTCTTTTTTAAAGGAATTAGTTGATAAAATTCAGTGGTTCATGAGAGGCAAAGTTTGGTGAGATTATTGCAAGAGTCTTCTGGCCTGAAAAGATACAGCACTTCTTGGGGGATTTTATCTACAGAGCCACAGTAAATCCGTGCTTGTGTGGGGAATTCTGAATGACACAGTTATGTGGGTTTTATTTGTTGTGATGCAGTGCATAAGACAGACAAGTTATCCACAATCTTCACAGAAACAAAACTTAATGTGCTGATTGAATTTGTGTTTACACAATGCTTGCTTTTGCTTTCAGTCAAGAAAAGATATGTCTTTATTGTAGTCTGGCTTCTAACACAAATTGCTCAGGGAAGGTGTATGCAGGTTGCTATGCAGGATACTTTAGCACTGGAGAAAGTTATCTGAATATGACTACTTTAATTTTCTTACAGCAATATGTTAGATATATCGCTCACATTACACCAGTAAAGAAAACTTACTAAGGAAAATAACTCTTAATACAGCTTCATTCATTCAGTGTTGGCAGAGATTTCAGATTTTTTCTTTTGTAAAGAGCATTTGCTTTTTATTACAATAAAAGACATCTTGTGTCTCAAAAGTGAAAAAAAAAAAGAAAGTAGTAAGCTTCTGACAAAGTAAAATTGAAACAAACAGAAATACCATTTCCTGATGCTATTTAACTTCATGCAGTGAAGATGCATAAATGGAGAAGTTGAACTGGAATTCAATAGCATCAGACAAGAGTCTGTTGAGTACTGGCCTGTGTTCAGTGTTTTAAAAATGAATCATTAGGACTGAAAATCTTATGTTGGTTTTCATGCTACAAATCAGTAAAACAACAAAACTGTTTCTGAAATTTAGTTTTTTGTATACATTTCAATGAGTATGTGATGCTTTCTACTCTTGAATTAACCAACCGTTGTTAGAAAAATGAAAAATGCTTGCAGTATTAGTGGAAGAGTAAGAAATACAGTGCAAAAACAAAGGTTGAAAGGGTAGATTCTATTAAATAGTTTTAAGAAAAGGCAATTCTATTAGTTATTCACATAAGCAGATACCATCATAACATGAAAACAACTGACTAGATCAGAAAAACTAAAAATAAATAATGAGAGGCTTTTGACTCTGGGTTAGTGACAAACCTTTAACAGGGAAATGGTAAGATACATTTTTACATGAAACTTTTCTGGTTTCTTGATGATTTAAAACAAAAACGCTTTGTGTAGAGTAAGAGTGATGACATTGTCAGGTGTATAATTGTAAAATTATTGAGATGCATTTTGTTTTCTGTGTAGTGGCAAATTAAATAGAACATATGTGGCTCCCATTAAATGTTCATTGGTCCCAGACACTCTTAATAACCCTCAGCTTCTAAAGGCACAGACATAGAAACCTTCTTTCTCCAGTTAATTTTGGAATCAAAATGCTACTTAAACGTGTCATTGTGTTCTGTCCTTTGTATCTTCCCTTCTTTCCCTGCTCTTAAGAATCACCAAGACTTAAATGCTCATTTTTTACTCTTTGTACAATATTAAATTCATCCATTTACAGGCAGACATTAGCATGAAACAGGCATTTTTTCAGCAAAGAGACTGATCACCGAAAGGGGGAAATGCTCACATTTCTTTCTGTCACAGAGCAGAGCTCAAATTCAGCTCCCAAGCCAACGAGGTGTGGTTGCTCAGGGCCATTACAGCCTTTGGTGCAGTGATGGGAGCAGCATGTATCAGTCCTATCATGGGGGCCTGAAAGTGCCACGTTTCAGCCCAGTTCCTAACCCAGAAAATCTAGGAACCAGAAGCCTGAGATCTCTCTTATTAGCCAAAATCACTGTTTTTGAGATATCTCCATAAAACCCTTGTTTTCTGTTGGATGCTTTTGCTGCACCAAACTTCAAGGATGAGGAAGTTAAGAAATTAATGCAAAACTTGAAGGATGCAAGCATATAAACAATTTTTTTTTCTACCACTGACTGTTTTCACATACAGTTCTCCCTGGTCTGGGTGACAGTCTGCAACAGAAACACAAAACAGCTCAAAGAAAAAAAGCTGGTCTGCATAGGCATGCACTTTAGGTCTGAGATGTGAGAAAGAGATGGGTTGCTTGTTGCCTATATTTTATCAGATTCTCGGGATTTTTCAAAAGCCATCTGTGTACAGGAAAAAAAAGCACATTTTTGCACATGCAGCAACTGTTTGCTGATGGTTTGGTGTGGAATGAAGAAACCAGGCTTACTTACGATCTGTTTCATCTGCTTAGCCTTGCTTGTGGTTCAAAGAAAATCGACTGTTGGAAAAGAAATGAGAATATTGTACAAGGTGCTGTGTTGATTTTTCTTGTTAAGACTTTAACAACCAAGGGCTCTTCCTAGCTCAAGTGTAGCAGCTCTTTGAAAACGTCACTTGAAGCATGCTGTGTGTCCCTTGGTAATCAGGGTGGAATTTCCTGCAGTTTGTAGCCAGACCTGTCTTTGCTCACTGCTTGGAATCATGGTGTGAACAGTGGCTGCCTTTGAGGGAGCTGTTCTTTAGCACTGTTAAATGGGATATGCTGTGGCATAATAATTAGTTTAGAAAATTTGAATTCCTTTTAAATTTGATTCATTCTCTGCTGGATAGACTTTATGGAAAGAGCTAGGATTTATCCACTTTAATCTTCTACTGATATTGTTTACACTACCGAGCTCACATCCTATCATATTCTGCCAGTCTCGCTAATCCTTCCATATGAGTTGTATGATGAGAATCTATTGGGTGCTAGATTTTATTACCTGATATGACTTTAGTCCTTGGAATTATGATTACTGTCTTACTAAATATCTGAAAAGGAATGTTGTATCACACTATTTCAGTGATTCTCCCCAGGGAAATTACATTCCCATCCTACATCATTTGAAACCATTCAGAAAATCTTCTAAGAACTCATAGAAATATAAGACTTTCAAAGGTTTATTTTATCTAGTAAGATGTTTGATCTAGTTTCTCTCTTGCTGTGCCTTTGTAAGGTGTTGTATCTATTCCTGTAGTTGGGGATCTAACACTAAGTTTGAGATAATAATGAAATATTATAATGGATCTTAAAAGACTTCATGCAGAGATTACCATGGAATCACTACCACTGGGTTATCAGAAACCTTTTGCAATGAAAATGTATGGAGACTCAGGACTGTGACTGCATCATTGGGGAAAACTGTATGCAGTGTAACTATCCTAATGGCTGAAACTGCCTCCTCTGGCATTTTGCTTGCAAAGGAGGTAAGAAGCAGTCAGATTAATCATTAAAACTGTCAAGAGTTTTAATGATGCCACTGACTGGCAGGGAAGGCACGCCTCAGGTTCTTGGATGTAACAAGAAATAACTTCTGTTTCCAAGTCGCTGACCTTATTTCAGGTATTGTCTGTTAGAAGGGGACCTGGCTTTTGACAGCTTTCTTTCATCTAAGCATAGGGTGACTTGGATTGTAGCAAAGCAAAGGCTTCTTTCTATGTGACCATTCAGAGTGCTGGCTGAGAAACCTGAAATGCCTTTGTGCAAGCGATGAAAGGATCGTCCAGAGCAGCTCTCTGGACAAAGGCTCTGCCTTTGAAGGACTTTATATATGGGGAACAGAATCCAAAGTGCTGGTTTTCAGATTCAGGAGGCAGGTAAGCAGTCCTTATAAGAATTTTCCAAAAGAAATAAGCACAATACAACAAAGGATGTAGGGCAAACTGCACAGACAGGAAACTCCTGTTTGTTTCTAAATGTTTATAGAGAAATAGGTCAAAGAAACCTCAGTTAAGAGCAGAATACCATTTTAGAAACTCATGCATAGTCCCCAGAACTTAAGATCCAAATTAGAGGTATCAGATGCTGGGGTTCATAGTCTGGATATGGTGCACTTGGAGTGTTTAAGTGGCCCACAGGGCATATTGAGTATGTGTCTGCTCATTAAAGGAGGGATTTCAAGCTCTGATTGTTGAAAGGGGTAACATTTTGGGTATAAATTTCTTGTGAAGGGGCATATGGTTTTCTTCTGGAGCTTGAAAGTGATTGAAAACTCTCTTGTTCCTTATTTTGATGAATTAGTTGTGTCTCTCTCTATTTCTATATAAATCTATTTTTCTGGCCCTTCAGGATTAACTTTTAAAATGTAATGTTAAACTAACCTACAGTTTCAAAGTCAAGTCCTCAAATATTAGGAAGCTTGTTAGGCCACATTCTATAGGAAAGCTTGATTTATCATGAGTACATATAATTTGATGACATAACATATGCTGCCAAGCATGGATCTCTAGTGATATGATCACGAGTTTTTTGGGTTTGTTTTCTTTTTTTTCCCACAGAGCCCTTTTATCTTTAAGTGGTGGAAAAAAGGAAAATTTGGAAAAATGCAGGGGAATAAAGGAAAACAGAGGGAAAAAAAAGAGTGAGATAATGGGACTGAGGCCTGATGGTAGAAGGGGGAACACAGAGAGGAATATGCAGATTGGAAAGAAATGGAAAAATACAGCTGATGATAAAGATAATTTTTTTTTTATTGGATAATGCTGAATAACAATATGTTAAAAACTACTGGAAAGTTTTATTAGTAAAGTTAGTTTAATTTTTACTTCTTGATTCTGGGTGACATAGACAAGCATAGAAAGTGGCCACTGAAAACCACAACTTTCCTAATTAACATCAGTTAGAACAGTCATTACCCTCTGGATTCAATCCCTATGCTGAGGAGCAGAGGAATTCAGAAGAGATCATTAGCAAAAAGTAGTTAACCACGTACCTCTGATGAGCTTTAGTAACCAACCCCTAGAGCTATGAAGGTCTGTTATCACATCCACAAGGAGATAGAATAGAATCCCTCTGCCCACCATTATTCTTGTTTTAAATGGGTTTATAAATACACTGATTAGCTGCCCCAATTTTACTTCTGCATGTTACAGTGTGAGATCTGCTTTGATTGCAAAACTGTAGCTCCTATTGATGTCAGCAACAGTGATATTAAAGCTCCAAAACCCAACATCTGCATTGCTGAGGCACGTGAGTGTAATATGCTCATTATTAAAATAATAACAGATCTTTCAACAGATCAAGCCAAGAAACTGCCCTTTCACAGAAGGAAAAGTACAAAAGCACTGGGTGCTGGATGCTCAGGAGAAACAGAGCTTCTGGAATGTATTCTCATCAAACAGGGGTCATGGCAAAATCAAAACCTAAATATTTTGTTTTGTAAATTGAACAAGAGAGCCTCGAGACACAGATATCAACAGCAATAGAACATACCCCATTGCTTATTTCATTCAAGTTTTGCACTGGACAAGCATATTGTACATTAATTTAATTGACAGCTGGCTTGAAAACCTGGTGAGATTTTATCCAATATATTTTCATTGCCAATCAGTGATGCTGAAATATTTTTATTTTAAAAATTTTAGTGGGCCACATAACCTGAAAGTATCTGAAGGGACCAAGTGTGACCCTGTTAGCAGCACTAGGCTCCATTTTGCCTCTGCACTCTCCTAAATCTGCATCTACAGAAGTAGCTACATAAGCATGTGCAGCTTTAGTAGTTGCAGCTCTGATGCCAAAGTGCTTATGTCAACACAGGGTCCAGAATGGCTCTAAATGCTTGGATATTTTTCCAAACATCTTTTTTGTTTCTTGTAGTCCCCTCTTAGATGTGTAATATCAGAACTTGACTGCTACCAGTACTCCAGACAAATTGCTTAAGATCAAAGGGAGAGCATCTTCACTTCACTGCAGTGTTGACTGCAGGTAAGAGCTCCCTAATATTTTACTGGTTTATTTATCTTTATAGACTTGTTTTTGTATCATATATTCATTGTTTAAATGGCATGGGCCCTGCTCACGCCACCCAAGAATTTTTTTTTTATATTGAAAAAAGCTACTGACTAGATCATGAAACCTGAACCAAAGAAAATTATTTAAGGTTATAAAACAACCAAACATAACAAACTGTTAGTAAACTATTTTTCCCAAGTTAAAGACATAAAAAAGGAATCATTTTTGCAAGCAGTTTTGTCTCTCTTCATATTATATTTTCTTTGAGTATTTCTGAACTGTAGAGATACCATTATAAAGTTCCCTTGCTATTGGAGCAGGTAAGAGTCTTGAACAGAGATTTGCAGGGATTTGTCATGGTTCCTGCTTGAGGAAATTGTTCTGTATTGGTGAGTGATGGCTTCTCATGATCGACTTTGGTGAATAAATTATCTGCTCTTTCAAATTTCTTTGATGTTTGAATATCTTGGACAGCACTTAAAGACCAGGTGTGCTACAGTTCCACTTTTATCCTAGACAGACCTCTCCTTTAAAAAAGACCCCATCTCAGTAATTTTGCTCCAGAAGCCTTTTCTCCATTGCAATTTTACTTGAGAATTTTTTAGTGCTGCTGTTTCTGAGGGTTTGTTATGACTGCAGAGCAGCCCAGAGATGATCAGCCTCACACAGGGAACATCAGTGGCACAGCCACATGGCTGCCGCCTCTGAGCACCATGGAAATAACAATTCCTACTGATTATTGCTGGATTTCATAACCACTGAAAATTGGGAAAATTATTCTCAATGAAAATCCCAGGAAAAATGGTGGGGGGTATTATATGTATATTAGCTATATATTTTGTCACAGAGTCAGAAAGCTTGCAGTGGTGGAAATTATCAAGACAGGGTCTGTTATTACCATTTTCCATGATGAGTCCAAGGAACCAGGTAGAATGTTGTAGCACCTAGTGAATACACTGGTAAGTCTTCATAAATTCCTGCTTCTTAGTCATCTGAATATCATTATCTTTATGATACTAACAACAAATATCAATAGTAGTGTTACAGTTTAAAAGCCTTGAACTTGAATGTCTAAACTTTCCAAATGAAATGCAGTGGACTATACTGAATAGACATCCTGAAGCTTTCTGAAACTGAAGTGTGTACAGAAAGCAGTAATTTTAATAGTAATTTTATTTTTAACATATTTTTTTAAAAGTAGAATTTAGGATATAGTTTTTAAAGATTCCATCTTGTTTTTCAGTATGTTTCAGTGAAATATTGCTTTATTTTGTTTAAAAGATACAGTCCACAATGTTTTGGTAAACCAGACCAGTGACATCCGTCCATAGTCACTAGTAACTTTAGTCACAGAGATAAAGCATATTTCAGAAATTACTGTAATTCTGCAATCATTTCATGTAGGGAAAATAATTATTTTTGATTGAATTTTGTTAGACTAAACAGAACTGAATATTTCTTCCTACTCAAACCAGAAGTAAAACCCTGAAAGCTGCACAAACACAGAGAAATTCTGATAAATATATTCTAAGTGTGTTTATGTGTTCAGTTCTGTAATTCCAAAACGTGGAAGAACTGAATTTACCAAGATGCTAAAGCAGGGCAAGATCTGCTGGTGTTTCTGTCTGGGCTGGGCAGGGAAGACTGAGTGTATTGTAAACCTGCCTTCTGGAGCCTGGTGCTGCTTTGCTCCCCAGAGAGCTGTAAGAATGGTTTAAAGTGAAGGCTCTGACACTTCCCATGGGGCAATATTTCACAAGTCAGTAAATACCACTGCCAAAATTCTTTTGTGATATTCACCCCAAGTAGTCTGTTACTTTGGCTTTACCTGTATCAAATAGTTGAAAAAGGAGAAAAGGATGAAAATGAAAACTAAAAAAAAAAAAAAAAAAAAAAAAAAAAAAAAAAAAAAAGTAAGAAAATAAAGAGAAATTGAAATATGCATAGATGTATTTCTTTTTACTAGTTTTCTAGTTTTGTTAGAGCTTGTTATTTTGGACAGTGTAAAAAAATAATAGAATTTTCAGAACATCAGCAGAATAAGCGAGAAAATAAAAGAGTTGTTGAATGTAAGGTGGGACACACATGGAGAAATTTGCTGGGCTTCAGATTGTCATTTTCTTCTGCATGGGTTTTGAGAAAAAGAAAGAGGTAAAATAAATAGATCAGAGAGATTTGCAGCTATGTCACAATTGCTAAGCACCTCAGTGGGTTTCTTTCCCTGATGTCTTTTTCATGCAATAAAATCTTACTCATTTTTCTCCATAACAAAGTTTTCCTTTGAGCTTTTCTCCCACTTTCACTAAACCTCAACTGCTCTTTTATTCTTTTCAAGAGGGTTTTGCCAGTGGCTTTTACTTTTTGCGATATTGTGTTGAAATCAAGTTTCTGCCAGGCTGCTGGAGTCTAGAAAGACTGAAGGCAAATATTTATCTTTTCCTTTCCATTCCCATACCTTACCTTTTAGAAAAGCCAGATCCATCTGGCCTGGAAACTGCTGAGAGACATGGGGGTTGGTTCATCCAACAACCAAAATCTGAAAATGGTGATGTGTGTTGGTATGTAACCTTTGCAGTCATATCAGGGAACAGTGGAAATAAAAGGAATCCTGATATTCAATATTAGAATAATTGTTCTAGTTAATATAAGTGAGATTCTTCTTTCTCTTGGAATTGTGTGACTCTTGCTTTCTGAGGACCTCAACCATAAAGAACGACACATAATCCTATAGTTTATTGTGCTATATATAGTTTATTATGCTATATAGGGAAATGGGACTGACATCCAATCTGCAGTGCTTGCTAGTAGTGTTGTCCATATCAGGTGAAAAGATCAGGCCAAGTGCTTCTGCCTGGAGTTTTGCAGGATGAAATTGCAGTTTGCAAACTCAAACACTGTCTGCATGCCCCTCTGCTGACACTGTCATCCCCATCCCAGTGGCTGTAGAGGAGCCTCCATGTCCTAACCAAAGAGGGAGAATAAAAAGCTGTCTGTCTCCTCTCTCCTTCCACAGAGGGAAGATAGATGGCAAAAAACCCCACATCAGATGATTACTGGTGTGCACTCTGAATCTGTGGTGTCATTTAGTGTCTCCTTTCAGGGAATATTTCTCGATGGTTGAGATGAAAGTGCTCCAAATGAGCATTCTATTTGGTTCTAATGAGGCTGCATCAGAATGTTAATTTCCCATTCACTGGACCCTTCAAAGAGCTCAGCATGGCTGCAGAGTGCTGAAGACATACCTCAAGCTGCTGCAAAATTAACTTAGGAATTATAAAAGCAGTAAGTGCATGATTACTATTTTTCTTAATACATAAAAGAAGGAGATGTGTAATTGGCAGTTTAACAAGCTGGCAGGAGCAAATTAAAACTTAATGTGATTATGAAATGACAATTACTGTTAGTAATTAATTGGTATCACCTTTCTGTAGCCCCATTCAGTACTCTTTGTGCAAAGCTTTATCAGTGAGAGAATAATTAGGTAATTAGGTGAAAAATTGGGTGTGAGCTTACAAAACGCTGTAAAATTTTTCTTTCTTTTCTGTAGGATCTATGCAATTTGAGATTATTAGAAGCAGTACTTGCACCCCATAAATATTCATCCAAAAGGACTAAAGAGCTTTGGAACTGCATGACATTGCAGATATTCCTGTATTCATAATAAAGTGAACTGCATTTGTACTAAACTGGGGAAGATTGGTTAGACAGTATTCCTAAGTTGCAGTTCTTAGTAAAAAGGAGTGTAGATAGCATTGTAAACACTTCAAATCACAGAAATATATTTCTGGTTTGCAAAGGATAGGAAATTAATGAAGCTGACATGATGTCTTTCCTGATTTTTAATTGCTGTAACTGGTCAGAGACAGTTTTTACATGTCATGTGCAGCACACATTTCTCTGCTAGAAGTAGAGGATCATGGTGGGACAAATTCTTGGTAAAGGCAAGTGTAATATCTTGAATAATCTTTGTTCTTTGGAATCCCAAACCTCACCAGTCTGCAGCACATAATTTAGATTATTATGTCATGGTTTAACCCTTGGTGGCAGCTAAGCCCCACACAGTCACTCAGTCACTCACTCCCAGTGGGGTGGAGGGAGAGAACCAGAAAAGTAAAAGTGAGGAAACTGGTGGGCTGAAATAAAGACAGTTTAGGGGGTAAAACAAGAGCTGCACATGCAAAGAAAGGAAATTGATGAACTAATTCGGTGTTTCCTGTGGGCGGGCAGGTGTTCAGCCATGCCCAGGAGAGCAGGGCTCCATCAGGTGTAGTGGTTGCTGGGGAAAACTAACACCATCACTCCAAACATGGCCCCCTTCCTTCTTCTTCCCCAGCTTTGTATGCTGAGCATGTTGCCACACAGGCTGTGCCATCCCCTTGGTCAGTAGGGAGTAGCTGTCCCCTCCCAAATCTGTGCACCCCCTGCTCACTGGTGAGCAGGCTGAGAAGCAGGAAAGCCTTTACTCCACATGAGAAGTGCTCAGGAGTAGCACAAACCATCCCTGGGGTGTCACTCAGCTTTCCTAGCACACACAGACCCATGCCAGACACTGTGAAGAGAATTAATGTTACCCCCACCAAAACCAGCACAGAAGGCAACAAGCCAAATGTGACCTACACCCATCTTCTGCCCTTTCCCTGCACAGTTCTGAAACAGTGTGATTTGAACTAATTTGCCAGAGACCAGATAGCAGTGTACTTACCAAAAATGGGTTTCAGATTTCTTTGTTTTCTCAGCTGTCTGACAGAAACTAAACAGAGAATGCCAGCAGATCAGCTCTCCTGTTTTCATTTTGTGTTACAGACAGGCAAGGAACAGAGGGGCTGTATGGGCTACCTCAGGAACATCTGTGTGCTGTAGCTAAAATTTCCTATTTATTGATCTACCCACCCTCCCAAAAGACTCCAGTGGAGTTCTCATCCTTCTTGAAGAGCCCCCTGAAGGAGGCACAGTTCCTCACAGCAGCAGCCAGAAGCCTTTAGCAACAGCAGCAGTACAAGGAAAAGGATTAAAACTGCTTCCAGGCACCCCCAGGCTGCTTTTGTGAAGATGCCAGGGATCTCCAAAAGTAGAGCCAGGCAGGCAGAGCACCCTGCTACACCCTGCATACATCCCTTTAACTGCTACATAAACATAAGCCAGCATGTGTGGGACTTGAGAGCTGTGTTTCAGGTATGGAACAGAGGAGAGTGCAGATGGGCAGAGATGTTCACATGAAGTGGATAATACTGCTAACTCCAAACATTAAAATAAAATAACTAGATTTTCACTGCTTAGTTCTTAAAAACAGAACAAGTTTTCAAGATTTTTTTTCCCTTGCAACATCATGGACAAGAAGCTCATATTTTCTTCCATTGTTTCTTCTTTTAACATCAAAATTTAGATTCTAAAATTTTGATTTACCTTCGGAATCTAGGGCTCTGAGTAAGGTATAAAAAATTCTGCACTTGGAATTGTTATGGTGAGCTGACCCCAGGCAGCAACTAAGCACCACACGGCAGATTGCTCATTCCTGACACTTTACAAAACTAAGATAGAAAAATACAGTTATCTACCTGAACAAGGATCTTTTTGAACTTGATACATAAAGGAATGATTTGAACTGTTACTACAGAAAAACAGTGGTGCAATCTCACAAACTACAAATAAAGAAACAAAAATAAAGATTTTTTTACTTAAGATACCACAAAGAACTTAGCTATAACCATGGCTATTTACCAGCTGTCTTGCTATTTTTAACAATAGGGGAAGCTGAAATGTGATGGAAACTTTTCAAAATGGACAAATGGACCAGCACATGATTCTGGTCTTCTATGCTGCACAGAACAATGCAAACATTGGGGATGGAGAAAGAAGAATGTAGGGCTGGTAAATCCCACTTTCTCCTTCATGCATAAAGGGGGTGCTAATAATTCTGCTTTCTGGTGCTCAGGTGATCCAACAAAAATAATTTATCCATGTGCTCCATTAATTTCCCAAAAATTACACTAATAACTTTCCTTTTTTGTTTCTGGATACCAAGAGAAGTATGGATTTGTTGATTTTTAGTGTTTGTTGCATACTTGGTTTGCTCCCACAGAGTGCATGCAGAAGGTGTGCAATGACATACTTACAACTCTGTGTAGTCAAAGAGCAGCACTGACAACTGAGATGATAGTTTGGGAAAAGAGGCAGTGCTAAGGGCCAGGTAATTCTGATTTGTACAGCAGAAGGCTCTGTCAGGGAGGGACTGATCAGGAGGTGAAGTTCATAGCCTGGAAACACAGATTAACTTCATTCAGAAAGGCCTGTCTGACTGCAGTCTTAGTCCCAAGAAGTTCTTGTCAAGCACTACTGTTCAACTTTGCTTTGGAATCTTCCTCCTGTCTGTGGTTCCTTCCCCATCCACTAAGCCTTTGTGCCATCTATCCCTGACAGACAACCCAGATACAGCAGCCACCAAAACCCAGATGATGAATTACCTAATGTTTGTAGAGAGTTGTCTAAAGCACCTACAAAGCTGGTATAAAAGTGTTGACTAAATAGCTTCTGAGCTTTGTAGCACATCTTGCTCCTTTCTGAGTTTCATTTGGAAAGTATAAAGAAACCGTCTTCAACAAAATTTGACATGAAATCTTCTGATTTTTGCAGAACGAGTGGTGACAGCCAGAACATAACACATCTCTTGGAGTTCAAAGTATCTGCACCGCAATTAATTACTTACTGTGCTGTTCATTTTGCATGAACCTCGTCTCAGTAATTGAACACATCACTGGGGGAGACAAGGATGCAACTTGCTGCTGCTGACTGTATTTGGTTGTGTCTAGTCTGCAAAACTGAGTCTGTCACTCTTTTGAATCTGGTTTGGTTTGTTTTGCACAGAGCTTTTTCTTCAATATCTGCTTTTCCCAGGAGGGAAGCACCATGTTTTTCACCTTGTGCTCTCAATTCAAAGATCTTGCTCTTGTTCAGCAGCTCCGTTGCCTTTCCGAATAACTCTCTTACCAGGGTTCAGGGAGAGATTTCTTGTGGTTACCAATCTGGGACCTAATTGGCTCTTTAGTTTTAGAATGCAACTCACATTACATCAGTAATGTAATTAACCTGCACAAGTACTTCAGCTCCATTGATGCTATATAGAAGGCAGGCATTACCTCTTCCATCTGTATTTTTAAAAGAAGCTACTACTGTGTTTTGGGAAAGGAAGAGTTCCAGCATGTTGACATGCTCTGGATCTGCTACCACAGTCAGATACTGAAGGATGGAGGAATAAAAAATGCTCGACCAGCTGCTCTTGCTGGGGCACTCCAGGACATGTGTAGACACACAGATTTCAAAGTGCTTGGGAAACTTTAAGGTTAAACAAGGAGAGGGCTAGTTACTTTAATGCCTCTAAGCCTGAGCAGCAGCTATCTGTGAGCATTCTGGATTGTAGCTTTAGATTTAGCAGCCTCGCTTCTGTGTCAAGTCTTGCCTCAGGCACCCAAGTCCTTGGCTGGAGCCATCCCCAAACCCCAGCTGGTGCACATCAGTAGAGATCAGTTATACTCAGGAGCATCACAGCACATGATCCCTCTTGCTGCAGGCAGAAATAATTTCACTTGCAGTTGAAATGAGCTGCTCTAGAACAAGCAGATGAAGAGGATGCCTGAGACAGAGTAGTGTTTAGGGTGACATTTAGATACAGGATTTAGATGGGCATTCTTTCCTAAGTGCACTCAAATGTGCACTTGCACCCCAGAAAGCCAACCATGGGCTGGGCTGCATCAAAAGCAGTGTGGCCAGCAGGTCGAGGGAGATGATTCTACTCCTCTACATTCTGCTCTTATGAGATCCCACCTGGAGTGCTGCATCCAGCTCCAGGGCCCCCAGCATAAAAGAGACATGGACATCTTAGAGCAGATGCAGAAGAAGAGGGCCACAAAGGTGATCAGAGTCATGAACACCTCTCCTATGAAGTCGGGCTGAGAGAGTTGGGATTGTTCAGTCTGGAAAAGAGAAGGGTCTGGGAAGATCTTTATTACATCCTTCCAGTACTTAAAGATGGCTTTTAAGAAACACTTTTTAGCAGGGCCTGTTTTAATAGGACAAGAGGTGATTGGTTTGGTTTTTTTTGTTTTTTTTTTTTTTTAAAGAGGGCAAATTTAGACTAAATATGAGGAAGAAATTCTTTGCTGTGAGGGTGGTGAGGCACTGGAACAGGTTGCCCAGAGAAGTTGTGGATATCACATTCCTAGAAGTGTTCAAGGCAAGGGTGGATAAAGCTCTGAGGAGCCTGGTCTAGTGGAAGGTGTCCCTGCCAATAGCAGTGGGGTTGGAACTGGATCACTTTTCAGGTCCCTTCAAACCCAAGTATTCTATGAGTCTATTACTCTAAACCACCTAAAATCTGAAAAAAACAGTGATTGTTTTATGTCTTTGATTTCTGTAATTAATCTCATAAGAATTTCTGATGAGTCTTATAGGTTCCAATGTTAACAAAAAATTTTATCCATCGTAACTCTCTTGTTCATCCTTCTTACCTTGGCTTTTTATATTCACCTTTATATTCCTGTATCTCTAATGAGATTAGCACAGAAATCATAAGCTTGTGGTGGCAGCAGCTGTAACAGAGTGTCAGACTGGATCAAAAGAAATGGAGTAGTATACTAAGGGAAGGTTCTTTGTGCCTCTTACATTTCCTGTTCCTCCTGAAAGAATCCAAATTAAGGCAGGGACATGCATCTCTTCAGGTGCCTGTGATCCACTTGCTGTGAGAGTTCAATCTTCCTGGGCTGACCACCAGGCACTTCCACCCCCAGGAATGTTTATTGAGGAATTAAAGTTATATGAATTCTGCTTTACCTCTCTTTCTGGAATAACATCAAGTGGCTTCATCTCTTACAGAGTCAATCCAAACTTGTTAGTCCTTTAAGAAACCCTTCTTGGATGACAGCCCAGGATAGCAGTATTTTCCAGGGCCAAGAAATAAAGCTTGAATAATTTAAAGTGTGAAAGTTAGAAAAAAAAATGTTCACATTCTGCACTATAAATACAAAAAATATTATCAGGCTTTCAGCCAAATGCCATGGTACACTAGAAATGCTTATGCCACACATGCATAATAATTCTTGCTAATGCTAA
Organism: Rhipidura dahli; assembly: GCA_013399225.1. Lineage (NCBI taxonomy): Eukaryota > Metazoa > Chordata > Aves > Passeriformes > Rhipiduridae > Rhipidura > Rhipidura dahli. The sequence continues at coordinate 37,123 of VXAC01006637.1, read as the reverse complement.
ATGGAACTGTTGTTTCTGATCGTATTTAGTTTGGAAGAGATCAGCAGTGAGTAACTGTGCTCTGTAAAATGCTCAGAGCTTAGCCTTATTCTGGAGTTCACATTCTGGTTAAAGATTATCAGGCAGTGTTTTTTGTGTGTGTGTGTGGGTTTTTTTTCCACTGGAAAAAGCAGTTAGTTAAAAAAAGTCTATATCCTTTTATGAAGTATTTCTCTTAGAACCTTTTTGGTTTATATACACAGTTAAATATACTCTAGCTCCAGGTAATTTAATAGCCTGCTGCTAGAATAAAGAGGCTAGGTTAATTACATGGGAGATGAAGACCACAGCTTCAAATCTTTTGTAGTCATTGATGATTTATGTTCCATGCAGGTGCCATACCACCGCATTTTCTGAAATCTTATTCTTCTGGCAGCTTTCAGCAAAATGTTTTTCTAACTCATTCTGCTGGTAGTGATTCCTCCCATCAAGAGGAAATTCTTCTGAGCCCTTATCCTTTAGTATTGCAGGGCCACTTTCTGGCCTTGGATTGGAATAAATAGGTGTAAATTGTGTGCCCAGTGAAACAGAATGGGGAGGGTGTTCCATCTGAGGTACGTGGGTGAAACTGGAATAGCAGAAGTGTAATGAGTGTGCTGGAATGAAGTACAATGGGGTGTTTTTCAGGACTCTGACAGAGTTTACTGCTGTTAACCACAGCATGTTAAATGACCAAGGAGGAGGGAAACACTAGTTCAGCCTTTCCATCCTTTCTACATGCTCTGTGACAATTTGTGTAGCCTGGGTCCCCATATGCCAAACTTCCTGCATCTGAAGATGCAGTGAACACACCTAGGCTGAATCCCATCCCCAAATCCTCTATCCTTGCTCCCAGCTGAGAGCTCCTGTGAAGCTGATTTGTGCCATCTCTACACCATGGCATTCCTTGCACTCACAGGGCTCCTTTCTCACTGTTGGTGAGTTCTGCACCCGAGTGTGTCAACAGCATAACCTCAGTGGAATTGCCTCTTTGCCTGCAGTTTTCCCACCACCAGCAAGTGTTCCTTCTCTCCTAGGAAGGTGAGTCTAGTCTTGCTATGGTGCTGATACATCCACATTATCCATTTACCCCTTGTCTTGTCATCCCTGAAAATGAGCAGAAACAGGAGTGGGAAAAAAACCCCACACCTATCCTGTCAGAGGGTTGCTGCCACCGTGTCCACAGCTGTAGTGCTTTTTTTAATCCCACTGGCCTTTTCTTCTTTTTGTCCCCAGTGGCTCCACCCCAACCAAGGCTGTGCTAGTCCTGTGAGCACTAGAAAGGAGGCAGCTTCTATAAGTAGTGAGAAGGGAAGGAAAGAGAAGAGGAAGAGATAGCAATGGATGGCTTTTTTCTCTTCTTTCTTCCATGTTGACAGCCTCAGGTTTGGGGAATATTGCCCAGTTTACTGAAAGACAACTGAGGAGGAGGAGGTAGACCTGGTTTTTCCCATGTACTGGGTCTGGTATTTCCAGCAGAGGTAGGAAAGAACTCCTACCATTTTTCAAGGCTCTGCTCAACAGGGTACAGCCAGGGTGCCCCATGCTGCCAAGGGGTGATCCAGACTGGAGGAATTGTTGCACGGTCGGGGAGGTGCCCGTGCTGCACAGGAGGGCAGGGGGATGTGCACACCGTGCAGCACTGCACAGAGAGCTGAGGAGCTGTGCTGTAATTCTAAATTGAAAAGCAATGGGATGGTGTCAGCACCTTCTTGCAGGCAGGCTTGCTGTGCTGAGGGGCAGCACTGACCAGCACTGGTGCAAACATGCAGCACTGAGCCAGAGGAATGCACTGCTCTGTTCTGTGAAAGTTAGACTGCACTGCCCAGAGCCTGGAAGAGCTTGGCTTGCATAGCCTACCTGGGGGGACACACTGCAGGGAGAATCATTTACTGCTCCTAAATACTCGGGTGGGAAAGCATTAGAAAAGGAGACACATTAAGTGAGCTGAAGAGCAGGATTGGCACAATAACAAACTGGGAAGGATTTCTTTTTGTTGTTTAATTTTGCGTTTTGAAAGGCGATTAGGGACCTCCAGATGGTGATATTGGTTATTCTTTCAGAATTAGTATAAATATAAGAATTGTAGGGGGAAAATTTAAGAAATATTAAAGTGAACGGACAGAACACTTCAGCAGTGTCAGTGGTTTTGTTTGCTTTAAAAGTGCTTAATAAAGTCTGAAACAGCTGTGTCAGGTGCCCTGATAGAAGCCTGAATCTTGCTGTATCAAAGGTTTTGTTTCTATTCCCCCCTCCTCACCACCTTTAAGTGGTTTTCAGTTCATCTGGTTCGACAGACAGCTTTCCTGAATGGAACTGACAGCAGATTTTGACATTATGGTGGTTTCTGCAGCAAGCCTCCAGTGTGGAACAGTCTTGAAATATGAATGCAGTGGTTCCCTATTTGTGTCCTTCTGGAAGTAATGCTAATTAAAATTTTAACTTGAACATTTAATGGCTAATTGTTAAAGAGATGAATGGGAAAAAATATTGTGTTTGAAAGCCAGACAGGAAATTGCTCCAGGAAGGAAAATGAAAAGGGTGAAAAGTAGCAATGGTCAGGGAGAAGGGAAGAGGGGAAGGGAAAAGTGTAGCACTGTTAATGGTACAAAAGGCCATCTCATTTTAATCCTGAATGCTGTAATAAGGCCCTCAAGTCATTAGAAATAAAATGAACTTTCACAGTTAAACATTAGAAATAGAATGAAATTAAATAGTTCTGAAAAAATGAGAGTAATTTACCTTTGTGTAGCCTGTTGAAGTCTCTTGACCTAGTTTTGTACCAAAATAATTGAAATATTTGAAATTTGAGATTCTGTTTTGGCTGAGTTTGACACTGAGAAGGGGCATCCTCTGCTCTGTTTGAAAAGCTGAGGTCTGTTGCTCCTTTCCAAGTAGTTTTCCAGGGGAAATGGCAAAGGTTCTGGCAATTCATTTGATCTGAAGCCTTTAATTAGAATCAGACATGAGGATGAAAGGTGCCTTCAACCCCCCAAAGTCATAAATGCCCAGGAGAAATACAGCTTACACTCCGTGCACTGGGCGTCCTAGAGCAGATCTCATCTGTCGATGCTGACAATCAGAAATAAAACAGTTCACTTGGTTTTTAAAATCCATACCAAAAAGCTTTTATGCATTGTAGCATTTAATGTGCAGCTATAAATTAAGTTGGAGAAAGTGGTAATCCATCTGAGATAAAATTTTCTACAGACTACCACAACCTCATTTTGATGCAGATTTTATTCAGTTTTCAAATCTTTGTGCAGTCTCTATTGACGATCTATTTCAGGTACTGTGTAAACCAAGACTTGATTATTATCTGTACATCAGTTCAGACAGAGGCCAGAAAAAAAGAATTATTTTATTAAAAAAAAATATGTATAATTCTTACCTTCACATTTATTGAATCTCTGCTTGAAGAAGAAAAGAAAAACAGCATAATCAAACAATTTGCTTTTCATAACCAAAGATAACTGTGAAGGAGCTAAATCATGCACTTGATCTCTCTGCCAAAAGGAACAGTTGGAAGATAGGCTTTCTTCAGAATAGGGAAAGTGGCATTTTAGAAAGAGTGTTACTTCCACCTTTTCTCCTCTTTTCCCCTTTGTCAAGAAAATAGGCAAAACAAGACTAGATCTAAAGAAATATGCAAGTATGGCACTGATAGAAGACTGCTTTAAAGTGAAACAGAAGTAAAGAAGAAGCTCTAGTGTGTTATTATTCCAGTGTTGTTTCTATACTTCTTTCCCACAGGCAAGTTTGGGTTTGGTTTGGGGTTTTTTTTGTTTTGTTTTGTTTGGTTTTGTTTTCCCCTCAGTAACAGTGGATTAAGTCTTTACCACAACTTTGGTAAGAATATCTATGAACATTAAGGTGGAAGTGGTGCTGTGGTATGTGGTTCTCTCTGAAGGCTTATAAAAAAATTGAATTAACAGAATCTTGGTCAATAAGCAGGTAAGAGTGACTTGATGGCTCCATCTAGGAGAGAAATGGATGGTCACGAACTATTAGTGGTCTTGTTAAAACTCTGTCCTTGGTGAGTCTGGCAGAACTCTGTAGGTGAGAAAATAAGTAAGTTCATTTAAAGTTGATAGCTAGAAAATTAACATTCAGAACGTAGAAAATATTGAAGAGGAAACCAGTTTACATAGCAGATCACATATATGATCTGTGCTTTCCTCCAGGTAGTCTGGGTATGCATGCTCTGTTTGTCAAAGTGGGAAAGAGAAACAAGCTGAGACCTGTTCTGCTATCAGGGTAAGTAAAAAACTGTACCCACATTATGTTTTCTATATAATAAGGGCAGGAAAAAAGCTAACACTTCCCTGTCAGATGGTGTTAATGGGTTATCATCACCTAAAAAACCTCACAGTAGTTCACTACCTCAAATATCCAAATTAATGCTTTCTGATCACTGACTGCAATTCTCCTTCCCCAACAAAATAAGTCTTAAACAATTATGCCCTCAATACTTCACATGGATACTTTCCTGCAGTTTGATTGGATATCCCCCTCTCTATCTAAGTTTTAATGCTTAAAAACTGATTGTAAAAAGTTCCAGTCAAAGGCATTTGAAATCACTTGCAACTTTCTTCCCTTGTTTTCAATATATGATAATTTCCTTCTTGCTTGGAAAGACAGAATTTCAAATGCATTTCATATTGGTTAGTGACAGACACTGTAAGGGAATACTTTGTTCTCTTTCCTCATGAACAGAACAAATAGGAGGTGGTAAGGACTTTAATTTCACTGACTTTCTTCAGAGAGCCCAGCCTTCTGAAATAATTTAGTTGTTTTGCACTAAAAGCTCATTCAATCCTTAGATTCCTCCGCACAGAAATAGGCTGGGGAGTTCTCACATTTTCTGAGAGTCACTTATAGTTGAAGAGAAGTAAAAATCAGCTAGTTCCTTGGAAAAGACCCTTCTGATGCCTTCTGTGTTGCTAAAGATGTGAAACCATGACATGGCACTTATGCTAGACCATCACACCCCTGATCCATAAATCCCTGGGCTGTTGTCTTGCACTGTAATTGGGAACAACACCAATACTCTGAAGAGTGGAACCAACTTGTGTAATCAAAATTCTTCCGTTCAGGTGTATCCTGTAGCTTTGTGTACAAATGCAGTAGGAGATGAGGAAGTGCTTCTCAAGGCAGAAGATAATTTTTAGATCAAAAAATGTTACATTTCTGTACCAGAAATGGTATTCTGGGTAACCTGCATCTCCAGATTACTTTAGCTAGTATGAGCTAATATGAAATTGTGAAATGAGGATTGACTCAAACATGCATAGATGCACTTGTACTGGTTTGAGGATTATTACAGGACTGAGAAAATCCTAGTCCCTAGGAAACTTGTTATTAAATTACCCCAGCTTTACAGTTTGTAATTGCCTCCAGCCTGCCTTGTTCCACAGAAACTCTGTCCTTGCCTTCTGACTTAAAGCCTTTAAAAGGTGTTGAGGTTAATACAAGATAACAAAGGCAAGAATCAGCAAAAGCCATACAAAACCTTGTGGACTACACAGTATCTGTTTTCTCACTTTCCTGTCTTCTCCCTAAGTGTTGTGTAAGCTCCTAAAATTTTTTTATTCTCTTTTTCTGTGATTCCTCTCTTGTTTGAAAGCTTGTCTGTATCCCTGGCTTGCCTTGTCTCCAGAACTGTGTGTGCTTGGGGACACAGTACTGTGCCATAAAACTCTTACATGCTTGCTGCAGTTCTGGTAGCAGTTACAGACTTGCAGCAACATGATTCTTACATCGATAACTCAGCTCAAGGTGAATAAAATCCTTTCAAAAGGCAGACTTGGATTAGGAAAAAACCACCCATAGAACATCTTGGCAGGAAAAAAGGTAACAGCCAGCTTATGCAACAGGCAGCAGACTCGAAATACTTTCCTTAACTCAACACCACTTGACATCTGATGTCACCTGATGACATCTACAAATGCAGAACCGATGGTTACATTTTTTATACTCTAAGAAATTTTCTGCCACTTCAGAAGCAATGAGTGGAAACCAGCAATGCACAGGTAATAACTGGAGAAGCGTGTGGCATCAAGTACAGTCCACATTAATAAGCACCAGAGCTACTGCAATGTGAATTACATTAGTCTTGTGTCTTTTGTGTGAAGCCTTGTGCAGGACATTCCTGGCTTTCCACAGGATTGCCCAGTCTAGCTGTGTCTCAGTTCCTCCTCAACCTCCATGCCCTGTTGCCCCAGGCACTCTTAATGGCTTTTAGTAGCTGTAATTGCTCCAGAATCAGCTCTGCTGTAAGTGGCTTCAGAATATTCAGAGAGGAGAAAGATCTTTCTCTTCTTCTTCCACCAATGTCAGCACAAAGAACTTGATTTGTATCAACAGAGAGGAAAATACTGTCCCCTGCCAAGCATGCTCAGTCTCCTCCAGACACTGGTTTTTATGAGTGTTTCTGCTGACCATCAAATCTAATTCTTCATTATTTTTCTGTTAAATGTTTGATGAAGTCAGCTACAGGGTTTTCATCCTGCACTGCTTAAGCATGTGCAATAGGAGGGCTCCTTAGGAAGCTGTTAACTGGTATCTGTCATCAGTGCAGGATGTCAGCTGGCTCCACACTGTCCTGTAAAGTGGCCTCAGGATGTACAGTCACCCACTGAGAAGCTGAGAAAGGTATTTTACTTCCTTATCATTTGGTTTTGTCACTTTTGGCCTGTAAGTAGTGCCATCGGGATTGAAAATGCGTTTAACATATTTTCTTAGGCATTTATATCCTCTTTTCTTTAAGCAAGATTCAGCTGAAACTGAGGTTAGGGTCTTATTAAGTTAAGCTCTGGCTTTTCAAATAACTTCCTTTTAAAAAGTTATTAATTCCATTCCATCCTGCCCAGTGTTAAAGGAGAAGCTGCTGCCTGAGCATTCTCCCTTTAGCACTCAGTTTATGCCAGTGTATCCAGTAAATATCAGCTGTAGGCTTTTCTATCGTTTTCACTTCATCTTACATTAATTGGACCACCGATCTAGTGGATTTTTGGATCATTGTTTCTTTTGTCAAGCTGGCTTATGAAACTCCTTCCAGTAACATAGTCCAGAAGAAGGCACTTAGCCCTGCTCAGAACATTCAGATAGCAAATTCTCCCCCTAAGCTGCTTAGCCTACTTCTGTGTCTCAGTAACCTCCAAGGACAACACAAGTGGCAAGGAAGTGAGATGCAAGTGAGATCATAATCCCCTCGTGATTCCAACTATGTAGCTCTGCCCATTCCAAGGTTTCCTCTGAGCAGAGGACTCCTCTGGCTGTTGAAGAATGGAATCTGCTTGCCTGGGCCTAGTAGGAGGGCACAGGGCAATTGTCAAGATAAAAATTATATTGCTGCACTCTTGTAAATTATAAACATCGTATTTTATTTAAAACTGAGGGAAAAAAACCCATTATTTGTGTAACTATAAGTTAGCACTCAGTACTGTGCACAGGGATATTGCCTATAAAGAAGACACCACAGCTGTGGTTCTTCTCTCTTCTCACCCCACATGTTTCCCTACAGCTTCATGTCTGGCTGGGGACACCTTGTAGCAATTTACAAGCAGCTGAGCTAAAAGATGTACAATGAAAGACAGAAATATTGAAAATTAGAAACTAGGGGCATGTGCTGTGCAGCGTGCTGTGTAGTATATGGACATGAACATCTCTGGTATTGGATGACACTAATCAGGCTAAAACTCCAACACAGATTCTGAATTTGCAGATTTTCCTAAAAAAGAAAATAATCCCCTGTGTACATAAAAATTCCAGTTGTCATAGGCAAAGCTAGAACCATCTCATTGCTGACAAATACACGAAACTGAGTTGTGGAATCACACACTTTCTAAAATAAGCTTCTCCTCTGATGCTGTGTGTTTATGTGTGTTGAAAGTTTTTTCTTGCGACCGATGGGCATTTCTGATGCATTCCCCTATGGCCCATTGATTCTCAGAAGCATATTTAAAGATCTTACTAAATTTCTCTTTTGGGTATGCCCCAGAGACAATTCTCAAATGATTTCATCATCTCAAATACTCTCAGTAATCTCAGCTCATTCTCTGTGCCTCAGCAATGATTAATTCCATGCCATTTTTAAGTCTGACCTACATTTTGCCTTCAACCTTTCAACCTTCAATTTTTAGGCATAGAGCATTTTTTTTCTTTAAATGGGAAAAGATGTGATTTTATTTATTATCTTTTCACTCAAATACCTGCAACTTCTACTTAGTTAGGAAAAAAAAAAAAAAAGGAAAATTCTGAAGTACCTATGAAATCAGTGTTTTAGACAGCGTTATTCAAACAGCTTGGTCAGTTGAACCTGTCAGGAAAGATGGCATGATTTCTATTTGGGAGCCATGATTTTCCTGCACTGTGATTAGTGAATGAGTCAGAATCATATGGGAAAGTCCCATAGCCATCACCTGGGACTTGGGAAGTGTCTGGAACACAAGACTGACCACAGGAAATTCAAAAGACTTTCTTGGTACATGCTGAGGGTGAGATCTGGCTAACTTTAAAGCAGTGGTTTAGATAGAATTTTTAGTTCACACTGGGCTGGTTTTAGATTCCCCTTTCTTGGGGCACCCTTTATATGAACAAAATTAGCCTCTCCTAATAATACTCTTTTCTAGTAGGATCTAAGGTTGATTAGTCAGTTGTAATGGGAAATGTCATCAGAAAAAAAGAAAATACTAAATTAAATTTTCTTGCAAAAATTACAATTACTTCCTTTCTGTATTTTATTTTATGTTATTTACAAGAATTGTTACTAGACATGATGGAGCTTACATTTAATTCCATCATTAGTGATGTGTAAAATTTGCTGCTATCACTCAGCATTTCCAGACACTTTTACTGTAGAAAATGGAAGATAATTGGTACTTCAGGCGGGTCACAAATCTTTCCTGGCAGCTGTGTACCACTCACAGTACAGTGATTGCAAAAATTAGTTAATTCAAGAGGAATATTATATTCCTTGAGCCCTGGCATAAATCTCTCCAAATTCTGCAGGCATTACTGCCATCAAGTTAAAAGATAGATTTCCATCAGCCTCTTTGATCCTGTGTGTTCCTCCTGATTTAGATGCCACTTTTCTAAAACTGATATATATTGCCTGTGAAGTCCTCCAGAAGAGACTTTAAGTGGCAGGAGTCAGGAATATTGTGCTAGTCTGTTACTTTTATTTACCAATCTTCTTAGGGTTGTAAATTCCAAACGGCCGGTGTTTTCTGCTTCATTACCTTTGCAAATGAAAACTAATGAGAGTGAAGTGTTTATGTACTGGTAAGAATCTGACTTTTCATACATTTGTGATGCTTTTCTCTTTTAGTGGTAAGGAAAGGAGGTTAGAAATTTCTCTAACCTGAAAATTTTCACTGTTCACCCAAGGAGTGTTCATATAGATTTTATATGATTGTCCATGCAATCTTGTGTTTATAAAGTTTTACCAAATTTTGTATTTCAAGTATCAATAATTTCCATATTTTTCTGACAAACCTGAGTATCAAGAAGATAATACAGGATGTACCAGTATTTTCAGACTACTTAAAATCTCCTAAATGTGGAACACTGCCTGTGCAAAGCCTCAAATGAGGGAGTTTCAGAAAAAGTATCCTTGCAGTATACCTGCATGTGGAACTTCAGCTCTGCCTAAGTCACTCAGATCTCTGCCACTTCTTGTGGACCAGGAGTTAACCTAAAGGAGATGCTTGCACATGGAATAATTGTAGTCAAGTGTGCATTCTTTTTGGTCTACAATTCTGAGCACAAGCAAAAAAGGTACAGCCTATTTTGAGGGGTAAGTCTGAACTGAGTTAACAGTGCCAAAAGAACAACTGCATGAGGGAGGAAGGTACCCTGGTGCTCTGAGAAAGTTCATCTTCTTTGCTGACTGAACTGGTTTGCTGCTAACTAAAAGGGGAACAAATCTGTGAGTCAAACAGTGCCACTGTTGTGATGGCCATCAATGAATTTTTCCAAGGTTTTTTTTTCATTTAAAGAAATTAATGCCAGAGATTATGATAGTCATGGTAACGATTGATCTCCTTGGTTGGTTGGTTGGTTTGGATGGCTTTTTTTGTGATAACACAGTACTCCATACCAGTCTTGTTTTCCTATTACATAGAAGAAAACTAGTTTCATTGTTAAAGCTGTGGAATTATGGCTTTGTTGTGAGTTCTGGCAGAATGTTGGGAAAATGCCTTTTCAAGAAAAGTAGCTGTTTTGCACTGCAAAACTGTTGTTACAATAAAACATCACACCTGTCAAAATTCAAAATTTACTCTCTTCACAAAGTCACAAAATTTCTTTTGCTGAACTGGAACTGAGAGCAGGAGAATTGAGAGCAAGCTGAAGACAGGAGATTATTTCATATACTATTGCAAAGTGAGAAATAAACAAGGCTTCAGATGCTGGACTGAAAGAGATTCTCATCAAGACCTGTTCCTGGCTAGCCCAGGAAATATAATCACACACATTCCCATGAAAATACCCGTCGTGGAAGATGTAATTATGAACATGAAAAGTAGAATTAAGAATTTTGGCTTCCTCTGGTTGAACTCATATTCAAAGCAAATATGCAGGAAGATTTATAGCACAATTCTCTTTTTAAAATTTTTCTTTTCTTTTTTTACCTAGTAAAAATGGGATTTGAAACTCTCTAGAAAGAGCCTCTGATGCAAGGCAAGCACATGGATACAACACAGACAATGAATGAAGTGGATGTTTTTAAACTCAGCTCTCTGGTGATCACTGATGAAGAAAAGTTTCTGCACAAAAGAGTAGAGGTAGGTACAGTCACCATTGTACATAAACCTGCACACCCATGGAGAATGACTGAAAAGTATTTGAGCATGTTATTCTTGAAAAAAAAAATACTAATGGCCACTCTGAAAATAATTTTGATAACAGTTGTTTTAGAAGTACCTGATTTTTCCATTAGTTGTCCATTAATTCTGGTAAAATATGTCCTTATGAGAGTTTATTACTGAACTGCACAGAGTACTGCATGCTTTACACTGCATGTGTAAGTGATGTGCATGAAAGAATACAAAAAGAAGCTGAAAACATACATGAATATGCAAAATATTAAAGCTGGTGAGTCATTCTGATCATTTTAGGGAGACAACAGGCACAGCTCAGATAAGAAATTGCAAGACCCTGAGCTAAAAGGCAAAGAAAAGCTAAAGACAGAAATCAGCCCAGTAAATTGTGCTCCTTGTGGCAAATGCCACAAGCTGAAGAGACGCCTTGTACTTGAAATAGTGAAGCAAAGGCATTAACAGCTTATAGTAAGTTTTGACAATTTATGCTCACAGCATGAACAAGGAATGATAGCAGTATTGCTGCAGATAAAGAAATTCAGGAGAGTAATGGTCAGTTTTGGACAAAGTAGGAGATCAGTATTCAAGTCACCATGATCCCAGAAAATAAAAGTGCAGCAGAAGAAACACCAATAGTGCCGGATATGTGGGAAAAACTGAGTATTTTGCTTCCATTCAGGCTTACTACAGTTGGCCTCACTGAGGAAGCATATGTAAATAACACGGGTAAATAACAAATGTTTGAAGATGTAGCTCCTAGGATTGCATAGAATAAAATGTATACTGCATTAAAATATGCAACTGTTTGGAAAGCTGGAAACTCAAGCAACAAAATAAGAACACATCAGGAATGTGTTCCAGGGTATAGGGAAGCTTTCTAAAGAGAACAGAATAGAAGAGGAGAAGCCTATTTCCAAAACACTTGAAAAATTCTAGACTCCCAAAAAAAGACAAAAAAAAAAAAGGAAAAAAAAAGAAGTGAGGCCACTTCCCTCAAAATCACAGAAGAAGGAAAGAGAACCAGTGTAAATGACATTACATATCAGTCACTAGAGACAAAAGAATTAATAACAATATGAATAATTTTGACCAGTTAAACAAGAATATTCTTAAATGTCTTCATATAGCAAAAGTGTCCCTACATGCTGACAAATAGTGAGGCTGCTAATCACAGAAAGACAGACTAGGAAAGACCTAAATTCATACAGTCTGCCTTTACAGGGATAGGTGAATTCTTGGCTGGCAGGATTGTTGTGTGCCAGGTTCAATTTTTACTGGTTTGCATGGACTGATCTTTGAGAGGTGGCTCTGTCCTGTTAATTCCAGCACTAAAAATGACTTGCAGATGTCCAGCTGAAATTCTGGCTGCTTAATCCCACTTCCACCATCACACAGTCCGCAAATGCTCATTCCTGGATCTGCAGCAGCAATTCCCACTCCTTTCTGTAACTTGCTTAGATGCTGTTAGTGCTGAGCACAAATCCTGCAAGAAACAGCAGCCTCTGTGCTACTTCAGGCAGACAGGGTGTTTTAGTTCCCTCGGGGCACCAGAGGAACGGCTGATTGCAATTGCATTGGCAGATGCCTTTCCTTCTCTGCTCCGAGGCTTCCCTTGTTCCGCGGCTCAGCGAAGTGAGAGGAATGCCTTCTCCAACATGCACGGCTTTCCAGCGCTCAGATAAAGCCAATGAGCAAACATGCTCTGCAGGGTAAAATAGTGTCTTTACAAATATATGTCAGTTGTTGTTCCCTTTCATGTGCAGAAACCAAAGATGAAGTGACAGGTTGGCTAGACATTCAAAATGTGCTGATTTTCTCTGCAACCTGAAAGAGCAGAGCTGGGCAGGAAGAAGGCTGCAATCAGTTTGAGCAAGAGCACTACAGAGCCAGTGCACAGAATGTTTATTCATACACCCTTCTTTAATGTAGTGCCACATAAAATATACTGAACTTTGCAAGTTGTTTTCTTTCCTTAGGGTCAAAAAGACTTTTACATTCATTAAGTACTTCAACAAACTAAAAGGCAACTTTCTCTGGAGAAGGACATAAAAGATAAATAGGGCGGGTAGCAGAGAAAACTGCTGTACCCAGATGAAGCTGAAGAGTCCTTCAGGACTTAAAAAACTTATTTAGAGTGGTGTGTTCATTTGCACATAAGAAAACTTATTTTAACAAAGACACATTTTAGTGTCAAAAAACCCTATCAATCAAATGCAAAAAGAAATTATCAGGTTGTTTCTAAAACATCACAAGATTCTGCTAAGGAGTTCTAGGTGTGTAGCTGGCAGGTTAGTTCCCTAATTCCTTTACAATCGAGGCTAGTAGAGGCACACCTCATTAACCTGCATAAACTATTAAGGAGCAGCAGCAAAGAAAGAGCCCCAAGGCTGATTGTCCTTCAATTATTACAGCTTTTCTGCTAAAAGTAAAATGAGAAGGAAGAAAATGCAATTAAAGCCCTAGCCACACTAGAACGTCGAACCCTTTCCCTTTGAATTTTTCCATTAACTTTGTTATTCAGTCAATATAGTTCATATCAAATTAACCTTGGAGACACTACTTGTGCTCTGTCTGAAGACTAGACAATCTTGCACTACCCAGATTTTCAGTTTCCTGTCTCTTTATATGTCATCTCCCACCTTTAGTGGCCAGCAGTAATGGGCAAGAGATTCTGAGGTGGGACTGAGGAAGGCTCAGAAAACACGGTGGCAGTAACAGAGGGTCTGGGTCTGTGCTCTTATGCTCACAGAGCAGCAGTAATCAGGTAGTAAAGCTCTCAAGCTCAGCCCTTCTAGGAAACATTTCAGTAGTTGCTGTGAAGCATGCTGAAATACTTTTCTGGTTTTGGAGAGCTGGGTCGTGTTTGAAATTTATGTTTACACTGACTGATCCTCTGTGTGCTGGGATGAGAAAGACTCCCTCCCCTTGCTATTCTGAAGTATGTTATTTGTTGAGTTTTCACTTTGGCTGTTTGTCCCATTTAGGCAGGTTATAAAATTATAATTTTATATAGTTATTACAGGTGTTTGCACCTGAGGCTCTACAGCCATAGAGAGCCATAATTTGAGGCCAGAAAAATTTCACTGCTGTGAGCAGGCTGGAACTACGATCTCCTATTTTGTTTAAGCAATGAAAAAAGTGGATTAAATCACATATGCTACTAATACTGTACACATGCTGCTTAATTTCTTTGTCAATGCTTTATTCACAACCAATCTACTTTCCAACCACCCCGCCCTTCCAAATGTTTCATAGAATCACAGAACATGCTGAGTTGGAAGGGATACACCAGGATCATGGAGTCCAACTCCTGGTGCTGTGCCTTGACACCCCAAAAACCACACCAGGGGTCTGAGAGTGTTGTCCAGACACCTCTGAGATCTGTCAGGCTGGTGCTGTGACCATTTCCCTAGAGAGCCTGTTCCAGTGCCCAGCCACCCTCTGGGTGAAGAATATTTTTCCCAATACCCAGCTTATCTGATACCACGAGAACAAAAGTTTTAAAGGAAATATTTGTGTATCATCATGTAGTTGGGGTTTTTGGGGTTTGGTTGGTTTTTCTTTAAAGCAAGTTCTTTTAACACTTTGAGCAAATATTTTGCATCAAGCAAAAAAAATAAACCTTTGCTAAAGACCTAATAGTACCTTTCCCCCCCTGCCAAAAATGTCTCAAATTTAAAAAAAACCTTCAAAATTTGCTTGACATATTTATATTATGATGCAGAAGGAAATTTAACTATTTTTCACTGCATTAATTTAGCTTAATACACCAACAAATCAGCAATAATCTGTTGTAGCATCGACAGTGAAAAAAATCGAGGAAAACATTAGTAGCATTATAAAAGCAAATCCCTCTTGCTTATGCTGTCTAGTAATCAGAATATTAGAGGAATAAAAATGGGGAAATTCTTTTTTAAATTACTCATATTGTTCAGTGTATCATCCAGTACTTTCTTAAATAATCCTAGTGGTTAGCTGATGTCTTTTCTCTGGGGAGGTTGCTTGGCATCCAGAAGCTTTCATTGTCAGGAAGTATTCTCTGGATATTTAATCTCAGTTTTTCTCTACCTAATGAAGTCATTTTTGCAAACACTTCTAATCTGGAAAAAAGCAACTAAAACTAGCAGCTTGATTCCATCATTTGCTAATTGGACTAACCTTTAAGGGGACTGCTTGTTTGTTTTCAGTTTCATCCGCCATTTGTGTCTTTACTTGTGCAGACGTAATTCAGTAATCAGTAGTAAATTGTGGAAAGTACACGAATTTCACTGAGAATGAATCAATGGTTTATCATATTTTCCTCTTAGCATGTATTACTGAGTCATTTTGGTGCTGCCAATCACAGTTGCCTTCCAAAGTTCTGTTTGCACTACAGAAGCAGCCCATGGGTGAAATGGCTTAATTAGTCAAGGATATTCAAGGTAAAGCTTGCAAAGGGTCTAACTGTGCTCTCTTGGGAGGAAAAGGAAAAGGAGGAATTGGAAACTGGTAGCTTCACTGCTGTTATTGGGCATATTTTGTTTTGTCTCTACAGCTCTACCACCCTGCCCAGCTGCTGAAGCTCTGTTTCAGCCATTGTTGAGACAAATGCAACATGGTTTTTAGCATTTAGTATAATAAATGTAATTCCAGCGGTGCCTCCCAGAAATGTTTGCACAGATCTCAAAATGCCTGATATACCAACTGGGAATTTGGCATTAAAAAGGCATATTTTTAATTTGAAGCAGATGAAGTTAACTCTGTGCCACATCTACACTGAGCCACTTCAGAGCCCTGTAGAATGAAGTCCGAGTGTTTCTGCTGAGGTCAGATGGAAGCACTGTTGTGGTATTTTACTGTGTGTTTTTCCAGACCAAAGGATGGGACATGTCATATGCTGCACAGCAAGTTTTGGTGATGAGTTTAAAACCAGAAATGAAGGTGATGTTTACTTTCTAATGCTTTATTTAAAGGAAGATTTCTGATCAGTACTTCTCAACTCTTCTGCAGGCAGATGCTCCAATTCTGGTTACAGTACATGACAAACTTATGTACTAGGTAGAAGTTTATGAAGTCAAAAAATATTGCTTACTATGCTTTGGACTTTGGATATTATGTGGTTCCAGTGACTAAGGAACCCTGATCTCCTCTCATTATCTTCATGGTGCTACCAATATTTCTGCTATTTTGAGAAACCTAAACTGAATTATTTAGGCCTGAGATGTGCTAGATGTACAGAAACTTAACTTTGAGTTGTTGATCTTAAGAAGCCTTGAATCCTGCACTACTGCAGGACTTGTATCTCTGATTTTGGCTCTTTACTTCTTATCACATGAAAGCAGTTTTTGAGAATCTCTGCAGACAATAAATTTATGTTGTTCTGGATTTACCAGATTCCCTCTCTTAGGTGACACATTCCCTCTGAGGGTCATCTGGCATGAATATGTCTTCTCCTTCGTATGTGAAATACACTTCCAGACCTCTTTCTATCTCCACACATTGACAGACTCTGAATAGAGCTGAGAGAATGTTGGTCAATGATTTGAAGAGAAGAATAGGAAGGGGGAAGTCTCTGTTGCAACTCATGGCCATTTTTGTTTTTTTCATTTTGTAAAGCTGCAGGGTGATATCTCCATGGAGACAAAATTTTGATTGTTGCCAGTATCTTGCATAGTTATTTTTTCATTAAATCTGTAACAAATATATGTAATTAGCAAAGAGTTGTGCTCCAATACACATGTACATAATGCATGTCGGTCATCATAAGAGATTATGTCAAATAATACATAAAAGGAATAGAATCTACATTTGAGAATCTACAAATGAGGAATAATTTTGTCTATCTAATTAGAAGCAATGGTGACGCCATGCAGAGAAGAATAGTATTTGATCACATTCATAAATGTCAGATAAAATGGGTTAGGGTATTAATTTTCTGTCAGATTTTCTTTACTTGGGAGGGTGACTGATATTGCAAGAATATGTAGGTGAGAAATGCTTATGCCTATCCATCCAATATTTCAGGTATTCTTCAAATGCTCTGAAGAATCTGATTTACTGTGAATTAGAAGGCAGCACTCTTCTAGAGCTCAGCTATCCCATGCAATATTTATAACTGTCATCCATTTTCCTATACCGATGGTTTTTGTCATTTGTCCTGATAAATTTCCCCAGTGTTTACAGAGAATTCTCATTAATGTTTAGAATGGTCTTAGGTATGTTGACTATTTTCAAAGCCTTTGGTTACTATCTTGCAAACCAATGATTTACAAGATAATAAAAAAATAATTAAAGGCTTAAAGTGCCTTTATTTGAGTGAATAGTTTTCTGAAACTTGGAAATGGACACCAAATGTGAAGGTTGCAAATGCCATTCTGAAGAAATTTAAGCATTTGGGATTCTGGATTGAGTGGAAAAGCACAGAATGCCTTTGGGCATCCTTTGACTATAGCAGTATTCTGTCCCTGTGTGTTGGGAACAAGCAACAGGTGTGATGTGCAAACTTGTCTGTATAAAACTTAAGAGCTTTTGCCATTAAATACAGTGGCAAAGCAAATGGTCTTTGGTTCTCTATACTGGTGACTGCTGGTGACCTGTAGTGGCTTGTGAACAACTGGTGCCAGTAATTAATAATGAACAACAAACAGCAATTAATTTCTGCTGGCAATCAAGGATGCTCCATCCATGACTTATTGCTGAACGGTGGTCCATAATTGCTTGAAACTGAATCACAAATGATCAGTTTTTGGAAACATTCTGGAGGTGTGTTTCAGCAATAGGTGGCTGATTGACTGACGGTGAGTGTCTCTGTACCTGTGCAAAATCCTGGCTAATAAGCCTGAGTAAAGAGCTGGGTAGAAGATCAAAGGTCAAAAGGGCAGAAGAGTAACCACAGCACATCTGTGCATTTTGGAGGCCTCTGACAGGCTTCCTGATGATTGTATTAGGAGAAGGAGTCAGGATAGATGGGGAGGCATTAACTGCCAGGGAGTGGAAGGGTATCACCTTCCTCTAAAGCAAAACAAAAAACCCAATAAAAATCATTCACCCTAAACAACCTCTTTACTCTTGGAGGTAAAAGCAGTCAGTGTCCTCTTGCCAAGGACCAGTTTCTGACCCTTTTCTTTGCCCTTTTCATGTGCTCATTTCAGAGTGAAAAACTTCAAATTTTCCTCTGTAGATTCTTCCTACTGTTAGTACAGCTTGATCAGGCACAGGTGTTGCCTTGTTTTTAAAGCTTTGTGCATGCATGTTACCAGGTCCCCTAATATAAACCAAATACTGCAGCCAGGAGGTAGGAAGGGGGTGAAATGTAGCAGTGGTGTGGCTTCAAATGAAAACTCACCATGAGAGCCTTGTTGGAGTCTGCAGGTGCCAGGTGGGAACTGCTGGGTGAGAAGGACAGGGAACGCTGCCACAGCATCTCTGGGAAAACACTGCCACAGAAGCTGAGGTGAAGGGCTTCAAATCTCCAAGTGAGAGGCAAGAACTGCAGATAAATGACCTTTACCATTTTAAAAGCTGAGGCATCTAAGGCACTGTAAAAAAAAAAAAAAAAAAGGTAAGTTTTATGCTTTAAGACTATCTCTTCATTGTGACTGCTTATTACCTCTGCCTGAGCAGCCAAAATTGGCTTGGCTGACCAGCACTTGGGGGCAAGGCACCATTCCAATTACTCTTTCTGTCCTTATTCCCAGGTGCATATCCTATAGTTCTCTCAGATTTTTTTTTAGTACTTTTTTTTTTTTCTCTCGGCTGTTGTGAACTTGCTTTTCAGCAGGGAAAAGATTCAGAAAGACATTGAATGTCTATCAGAATTTCAAGGGTATTTTGTGTGCTCCTTTATTCCAGAGCAGGTAGATAACAGCTAAAGTTAAAAATAAACACAACAAAGACCCACTTTCTAATCCTTGTGCATATCTGACAAGCCATCTAGAGATTAAAGTACTTTCAACCTTGAATATTGGGATGGCTTGGGCTGAATCCAGGAATAGCTGGAAATAAGATCAGAAGACAAGATATACCTTAAGTCAGTTCTTAAATTAAACATGATATATGAAAGTGTTCAACTCAAAATAGAATTCAGATTGGATTTAGACATCTAAGTTCAAGATCCTGAATCCACAGATCATATCTAACATCTTAAATGGTTGAGAACTCGTTGATTTCCAAGTTTTCAACCACTAAAGTTTTTTTTCAAATAGTTTCGATTTAAAAAACCAACAACAACAAAGGCAGTGGCTCAGAGATCCTATTTTCCATTTGCAATTGAAAACATGTCTTGATGAGTTTCCTTTTGAGGGGAGGGAGCTCCTCACAGAAGGACACTACTGTGACACTTCTTAATAGAGCATGTGCTGAAACCTACACAAACAGCAGCAGAATCAGAAGCTGAGCACTGCACTTTTAAGGATTCAGTCACCAAAACAAGAAAAATATTTGATAATTCACAGACTATAAACTGTTGTCCAAAGACTTAGAAGGACAGAATGGGGCTATCTGGCTTCTACAGATATTTTTCTTCACAATGAATCCATTAGTTTTCAGATCACTAAAATGTAGACAATAACTTTGCTGTCATTCTGTTGTCTGGGGAGAAATAATCACTAGTGACAGGCTGTTTGCAACTTGTGAATTCAGAACTTTTGGAACACAGTTTCAGGCATCGAACTCTTTGCAATCAGCACATACAAAAGAATGTGGCTATGTCCCAAAGCTGTATTTGTATGCAAATATTCATGGTTCTCAGCTTGAAGAAACAAGAGAACTTCTTTTCAGGGTTCAAAAAAATCTAATTGCCACACAGTCATATCTATCAAAATGGTTGTGCTACTTGTTTGATAAAGGAAGCTTGTCCTTCGAAGAGCTCTGGAATGACATATATGTTTGTTTCGAGGATATCATCATCTGAATTTCTTACCTGGAAAAATTTTCCAGACTTACAGGAGGAAATCAGATGTGGACAGGTATTGTGTTAAAAATAGTTATGTAGAACTGTTAGTCTATCTACAGTTGATATCAAGCCAGATGTGGGAGCTGTGAAGTTTCCAGGCTGGTTACTTGAAAGCAAAAATAGACAGTAATTTAGGAATAATTTAATAATCTTTGTTTTAATAAGGACCTTATTTTCACATTTAGAATACAGTTTATTTCAGCCTTCCTTATCATTGCCAAGTGTCTCATCTCATTTTGTCATTTTCATTCTACCAAACATTTGCACGCTGTGCCTGCACCTTTTGCTTTATCTGAATTGCATATGGGAAAAAAACTGGCTAGAAGAGCTTATGGAAGGAAAACATGAGTAGGAAACGAAGTTCTAAAGAGTAAGGATGTAAATTCATTGATAGGAATCCTAGCAGGAAATTGGTCTTTTGGTGGATCAAAGCAGAGAGAAAATTGTGAATCCCTGTGTAGGAGAGGAAAAGGAAGCAGCTCGCCATCGGAGTTGGAAGTGTGACAGTTGGACTGAAACTTAAGTAAGGACAACAGCATTACCTACCCTGTCTCCTTTGCCCAAGTAAGGTCAGACCTCCTTTGGATCAAATGTCATTTCTGGTCAAGAAGTGGCAATTATTTCCCTATGGAGACTGAATCCCAAAAAATCAGACTGTCAAAGGCAATGGGGATTTCTCCTTTCTCTGACCCTTCAGCTGCCTTAATCATCTAGCATCTAATTAGAATCTACAATCTGATAAATGTCAATAATAGCAATATATTCATCCTTCACCAGCCATCCTCCCCAGCTACTCTCCTCAATCACTGTAACTCAGTTTTAGCTATGATTGTGAGAAACTCCTAGGTTCTCTTCCAGTACAGTGTAGTTGGTGACCATGTCTTTATTGATGTTACCAAGATCCATTGCACACCTATGGTAGCAGGAGGTTGCTTGAACACCAGGAAAAACAAAAGCTTTGCTTTTTTCTCTCTTTGCACAGCATACCCACTTTGGAAGACCCCATTGCTTTGTGCCCTTCAGATGAAGAGGGGATAGCAAAAATCTTCACTAATGCATCATTGCTGCTTTAGTGAACAACTATTTCTTTCTTTCTTTCTATCTCCAAATAACTAACTTACTTTTACAACTTGATTTGCGTGAATTTTCCATTTTACAGCATCTGGAATCTTTTGTTATCTTTATTGAAAAAGCTTTCATCTCTTCTCTTTTCCAGAAAATTATTTTTAAAGTATTGTTTTAGTCCCATTTTCTGCCTGTATCAGGGGACATATCCTGTGATTCGATCTCTTTCTGATCAATTTAATCTGTTCAATTTTGGCATGATTTTTAAAATGTGCCAGCTAGGTCCTCTAAGCAAAGTTGCTGCCTGTTTATTTCAAATAGTAAACCCATAGGAAAATACATTTGAGCATTTTGATCTAATATAAATTTAATATATCCAAGCAGGATAATTTACAAAACAATCTCTAGAGGTGCATAAGCAAAACTTATTAATAATAACCGCATCAGGGTACAAAACTGCAGTACAAATATTTGCACTTCTGTCACAACCACTTAGCTGATCTGTGCCAAATGCTGACAGATTTTAAAGACAATCACATTAAGCATTAATCAAGCTCGAAAGATGCAGCTCAGTAACAGCATACTAAAGAGACATCCATTTCCAAAGACAACTGCACACTCCATCTACCCAGCCTCCTATTGCCCTGAAAAATGTTTAAAATCTGCTTCAGTCCCATGCTGTTTCCTTGAGTCTTTTTCACATCCCCTTCTGATGTATTTTCCCAAAGCTTCAAATATCCCACTCCCTGCAAAATGTTTAAATACACAGAACAGGGCTTCTGTCTCACTGGTTTCACTTCACTTAAGAACAGTAGCAGAATAAACCAGCTGGACATGTTTTATTTAAACATTTCTCTGCTCCTGTGTACAACACTGATCATATTTCCCCCTACATATTCTCCCATGGTAACATACATTTTTTTTCTTTCTGTGCCTCCATAGCCTCTCTTCTCCATTCTTAATGTTCTGGTTTTTTTCTTCCATAGCATCTATTAGACACTGGACAATTTTATGTAAGCTCTGTTGATGCACAAATTCTTTAAGTCCCTGTTTAATATTTTTTCATGATGCCTTCCCACACTATTTCCAGTGATTTCAGCCCAACTCATGTTGTGTCTGTAAAATTGCTTGAATTTCTCCTTCTCTTGGGCCAGTCTTGTTTGCAAAGCAATCAGCAGGTGCTGCTTTATCCCATTACCAGCTGAATTATCTCAATTACTGCATGTGTTCTGCTACATCAGAACACTGTTACTGAAGACTGCACCGGGGCAGCCTTCTGTGCTTCTCCCTCAGGCTCTGTCTGGGCCTGGATCCCACAAAGATCTGCTGCCAGTATCCATCCTGACAGACTTTGGCCTGCTTGAATGCCTTCATCGTGCAGGAAGGCTTTTCAAATGCTGAGGCCCGAGCCCATGGGCGTGCTTTTTGCCATAACACCCAGATGCTATTTCCTTTGAGAGATCATCACCACTGAAAGACATGGCACAGGCCACTGGTTGGGATTCTGTGTCTGTCTGTAGGTGCAACAGAGTTTAAAATGACAGAAGCTTTTGGTTTGGAGAAGACCTTTAAGGTCATCCAGCCCAACCATTAGCACTACTGTGTTCACCACTAAACCTGCCCCAAAGTGCCACATCTACACATCTTTTAAATATCCCCAGGGATGGTGATATTTATTCAACTGCTTTCCCTGGGCAGCCTGTTCCAGTGCTTTACAACCCTTTAGGTGAAGAAATTTTTCCTAATCTCCAATCTAAACCTCCTCTAGCACAACTTGAGGATACTTCCTCTGGTCCTGCTGCTTCTTACCTGGGAGAAGAGACTTACCCCCACCTGGCTGCAACCTCCTTTCAGGGAGTCATAGAGACCAATAAGCCTCCTCTGAGCCTCCTTTTCTCCAGGCTAAACAGCCCCAGCTCCCTCAGCTCCTCCTCACAGGACTTGTGCTCCAGAACCTTCAGCAGCTTCCCTGCCTTTCTCTGGACATGCTCCAGCTCCTCAGGGTCCTTTCTTGTAGTGAGGGGCAGAGAACTGAACACAGAATTTGAGATGTGGTCACACAAGGGCTGAGTACAGGGGAACATTCACTGCTCTAGTCCTGCTGGACACACACTGAGTCAGGAAACAAAATATAAAGCTTGATCAAGGAAAGAGCTCAAATTTGATGCTGTTGTAAAAACATCTTTCCTTGGGCTTAGATTCATACGGTTTGTAGGCTCTGAACAGATCCTTACAGCTTACAGAGGACACTTCCTTGACCACAGGACATGAGGAAGGAGAATTCATCATGTGATTTTTTTCCTTCATGAATATACTCCAAGCCAACACATTTGGAGGGGACACAATCATTCACTAGCAGGACTCTATACAAAAGAAGAAATACAAAACATTCAGAGAGGTCTCTCTAGTCACAATCCTCTAGAGAAGTACCTGGTTTAACATGGCAAATGTGCCAATAGAACTTGATTGGAAAACTATACCCTACCTGATGGGAAAAAAAAATAAAAAATCTCTATGTCCTTCTGGACTGGCCAGGAAATCAAGTTGTGAATGCTCTCAGACGTGCAAGCATCTCAGTCAGGGTGGACAGAAGTGTGTTTCTAAGATATTTCAAGACAGCCTATTTCTGACTCATACAGCTTTCTAGATATACTTTAGGTCCTAGTCTAACAAGCCATCTTTTGCTGTGAAACACTGGAGTAGATGACTAATTGAATCACAGGTAGGAGCTCAGCCACATTTTCCTTCTGAAATATTTCTGTGTCATCCTTGGGTGATTCAATCTGTTTTGATTTGTATCTGTGCGTGTACCAGGCTCCATCCTGAACATAAAATGTCCTCTATGTGAGTATGTGCTCCATCTTGTCACTCAGCAAGGTGTCGACCTTGCAAATGCCATGGGGTGAGAACACAGAGGGGGAAGCAGATGGGCAGAGGATGGATGGGATAGAGCATTATGGAGGAACAGCCATGTATCCAAAGCAATGATTCCTAGCCAAACCCTGGCTCCTGTTTGTATTTTCTTCTGCCTGTGTGTCTGTGCAGATCTGCTGTCTGCTCAGAAGCATGCAGCTGGCTGGTAACCTTTCCCAGCTGGTGAAAGAGGGAAGCCAAATGTGCAGACAGCCTAAGGAAAAAATGGCATCAGATGCAAGCCAGTGAGCTACAGGCAGAGCCTGGGTGCTGGATATCTGCTGGCAGGGTGAGCTGGTTGACCCATTATTTGTGGTTTGTACAGGGACACCGGAGGTGTGTGAGTGAAACTGCTGGGCACAATGAGCAGCCATGTAGGTGGAAGTCTTGTGGAACAAGGCTGAACTGGAACTGTGCTGTGCAGGGCACTTCTGAGGGTGGATTATTCAGACAGCCCTGTAATTAGAGGTTTGGCCGAATGTGAGATTCTTGAGTTCTGGCTCTGATACACACCCAAGAGTAAAGTATTGTATAAAGTGAATAAGGCTGCCTGCCTCACTGGTTTCAGGAATTAAATTATGTTTGAACATGAGAAATAAGCCCTTTGTTATCACACTTCTTACAAACCTTTAAAGTAATATATTAACAGTGAAGAGTACACAAATCCTAATTTTATGCTCTGCAGAGGACAGGCAGCTAGGAATCACAGTACCTGACAAAGAAAAGAGATTGTGCTATCTAATTTTAAAATCTGCAGCAGTAGCTTGGACATCAAAGGCCAAAGTGAGAAATAGGTACACTGGATTCTCACACAAAGTATGTATTATAGGAACTTGAAGAGGGCAGCACTTATTCCAGGTGGGTTACTGCATGCATGCACTTAGGCATCCTGAAGCTCTATTTCTCATGCCTGTGCTCCTCTGCTGTATTTCAATGGTGCCAAATTGCTGTTTGGATGATTACAGGTTTGTCTCAGAGACAAAATACGGATATTTGTTATCTGATGTAACGGTTGTACCACCAGGGTTAGTGTTGTTGAACACTTTCCACCGTAACACTTAATTTCAATTAATGACCACTGTAGTTCAGACTGAAAGATTTTATGTTAGTCTTTATCTGATGCTGATGTGTGTTTTATAAAGTTTAAGTAGGGAATATTGCAACTGATTTTTAAAAGCAGGACTTGTTGGGAAGATCCAGTTTAGTTGTGGGAAAGGTTTTCTGGAAGAGTTGCTCAAATCTGTGTGGCTTTCTGTGTTCTCTCCAGGACTGCCTATTTGTGCACTGTCCTGCTGTCCATTTTTCATGGTTGGTTTATAGAGGATAACAGTTGTTATGGGTTAACCCCAACATGACAGACAGTTGCCTGGTCGAATTGCGTTTCTCTCAATGTTACCTATAAAACCCCACAGAAGGTGGAAGTTTGGGGAGTTTTTTCCCGTCCAGGGGTGGTGGCCAGGAGCCACGACCCCGCCGCAGCCCCACCGGGCTGAGCCGGGTGGCCCTGCCCTTGCTCCCCCCTTCCCAAGCCACAGCGCAGACCCTGGGGCATTGGGAGGGGCTGCTCTCAGCTCCCTCCGGCACGGTCTCTTTGGGACTGGTTCTATCCCACACAAGACCAGCAGGAGACTGGTGGAGCAGCCTGCAGCTGCCCAGCACACACTCCACGTTGAACTGAAGAAGACAGCTCTGTATCCAGTGGTGGAGCAGGATGGTAACACATCTCACCATGGCGATTCCAGAGCCAGAGTGAGAAAGAATAAACCTCGTCACGTGAGATGAAGCCAAGATGGCCACGGGAGGAAAAAGGGTGGTGCCGTGTCCTCACACACAGCTTAAAAGACTCCTTGCCTTGCTGTGTATGAATATTGTAATATCCCAGACTGTTTGTCTCTTTAATCCATTTAAAACTCATGGGGGATGGACAATTTTGATGTGTGGCTTATAAAGGTTGTTTAGAAAATGCTCATGCCAGGTTTATCAGAAAGCAGAGGCTTTTAAAACTTGGTGGCAAAGAAAAAAGACTTAGAATTTCAAGCCACAATTACTCATCTGAAAGAGTAATACCCCCATGGGCTGGCTCATGTTCTACAGCTAAAGGAACCGCGAGAGGGTTTATGGAAAAAAAGAGACTTTACATTTTTGCAGATTGTTTTTCTGTAGATGGTGGCAGTTTAGAGAACCACATGAAGCAGGAAGAAGCCCTTTTCTTTTCCTTTTTTAAGAACTGCAACATGGATTGAGAGAGAGGAAAAGGAGGGGGAGGGAGGAGAAGAAGAGTTCTAACTGTTTGTTCTGACTGGTTTTTTTTCTTTCCTCTTCTCTTAGATCTGTTAATCAACTTTATCATAGCATCTAAGTTGTGTGCCTGCTTTGCTGTCTCCTAATGGTTTATATCACAGAAAAGAAATCAGGGAATAGTGCATAAATTGACCATAAAACCACTACACTAAATTGGCATTTCCGCCTGGTTATGCAAACTAAACCTGCTACACAGTCTACTAAATCTGACCCCCAGTGGAACTGTTCAGAAAGGGGTCTTTTCAGACCTCCAGAGATAAAGTCTTCTGCTGTGGTTCTAGTAAGGATCAGTATAATTTTCTAGCAGATTATGATATTTCTACCCTAGAAACATACCTGCATTGTAAAGCCATCAAATTTATATTTTTCCTGAAACCAGAGTTGAGTTAGTAATAGGCTTATTGTGGAATCATAATCAACAGGGAATATTTTCTACTGCTGATTCATATGAAAAAGCACAAAGGCAGCATTCCAATCACTGAAAACCAAGAAGATGTTCTTGAAAATAGGAGTGTGAGGCATTACTTGTTTTAACAGAATTACAGCTTTTAAATTTTACTTCAGTCTTTCCCAAGAGAGAAAATGTGAACTATTAGTCTAAGAATAAATAGATTTAAAAAAATAATTAAAGCAGATCTTACCACATTTCTTCTCATATATATTCTGGGTAAGAGATCAGTGTTTGCTTTAATTACCACCATTGCAGTAATTACTCCATTTGATAAGGTCAATTAAAAATAATTTAATAACACTGTCCTCTACTAGAGTAGGGAAACAGCACATGTAACAACACCTTTAAAGGATTCACCAGTGTATCTCAGCCTGTTTCAGATGGCAGGTCCTAATTATAGTCTAGCCTACAAATACATCAGTTTTAATGTATTTGATAGGCAAATCAATATAGAGAGAATAATTTAAAGAGTCAGTCTTAGATACTTGCAGCTCATTTCAATAATTTTTGCATCTGCTCCTAAATCTACTTTTTTTTAATCCAAAAGGTTTGGTTTAGTTGTTGTCTAACCCTGTGAACCCTGCAATTGTCTACCAGCCTTCTCATTAAGACAGATCTCTTAGGGCAGCTAAAGAAAGCTCTACAGGGACTCACAGCTGTGCTTCCATGGATGCAAAGATTGTCCACAGCCTGAGCACCTATTTTTCTGTAAATCCTGCTGAGATCCAAGAAAATGAGGCAGAGAAGGAATGTATCTGCAGTGGACCCAACAAAATAGGTGTGATTTACTCCCTGAGCTTCAGGTAGTCTAAAACGTACGTCTTCAGGAAGTGCCCTGCTTGGTGTTATAAAAACTATTCATGGGGCTGAGGGCAGGCTGCACTCCTCCTTCTCCCCCTAAAGTCATGTCTTGGTGCACAGATTCATCTTAAGATTGCGGGGAGCAGAAAGAGAGAGCCAGAGGGTGTGTGCCCAGCCTAGCCTGTAGCAGAGTTCACCAGCCTAGATGGGTGAGACTGTAGGGTTCTCACTGCCAAACTTACTGATGTGTTTTATTATTAGCCAGTCAGTGCATAAATGTGTAAATAGTGCTTGAGCAGTGAACCTGAACATTCCCTTTCCTGGAATGTATCCCAGCTACTGGTCTCCAACATGACGAATTCGTGTTATAGCAATCTTGAGTTCTCTCTGTGACAGCTCCCCAAAGGAGGACAGCATGCACCACCACCACAAGCGGCTCTGAGTCTGATGATCAATTATTGCATTAGGAGATAGGACATGTGGATATTAACCTCAAAAGAAAAAATATCTGCACCTGCCAACTCCTGCTGAGTGCCAGGCTATTACATGAAGTGCAGCTGCCATCTCCTTCCTCATTTGACAGATTTTCGAAGAGAGCAAGCCGTGGTTACAAAATGTAGTTGCCATGAGTCTGATCTTACCCATGTACAACAGCTGTACTGGGAACATTTACTCTAATTAGGGAGAGAAGCACCTAGTTTCCTCTTTCCTAATTGGCCATAGTTGTGTCCTAGACAGCAAGCTGATCACTTCTGTGTGCAAAATACCAGCAAGGCTAAAGCTGAGCCAGGCAAGCAAGCTGCCATTATCCATGCTCATCACCATCCGCTCCGCTTGCTCATGACAATTATTTACCCAGCTTAGTTGCCAGTGACCTCTTTGCTTCTCAGCCTAGTTCTGTGAGAATAACTCTGTTTAATTGATACGCTTCTAATAGTAAAGGTTTACCACAGGCCCATTTGCTTTGCCAGAACTAGGTTAAGCAGCAGCCACCCACACGTCTGAGAAGTCTCAGGGAGTTTAGGTGTCTCCAGACTGAAGTGACAGCTGATTGGAAGTTGCCCCTAGTGGATTTTTGAGCACAAGCACCTGAAATCAGTAAGTTAAGTATTACAATTTAAGCGTATGATGGGTTTCACAGCGAAGATGTGGCTAATTACTTAGCTCCATTCCAAAGGCAAGGAAATGACTGGGTGCTGCATTTCTAGCTCACAAAGGAAGACAAGAAAAATGTTTATTTGAACTACTGATGTTAAAAAGCTGAAAGCAAAGAAACAATGTTCACTCTCCAGCTGATGGGCACTTCAGCAGACTAAGTGCCTGTCCCTGGACGTTGCAGGGACCTCTGCCATCAGGGCTATGCAGTAAAGCAGAATTCCTACTGACTGCATCTCATTTGCATCTAATAATGACATTTGCTTGTCTTGGTCTATCTTTGTTTAAATCTTGCCTTTCAGAAACTTCCATCTTAAGGCACTGTGGCATAGAATCACATGCTGCTTAGACTGACTGACACATCTTTGTGGTTCTGACTTCAGATGGACACATTTCCCTCACTCCTCCTAAAGTAAAAATGAAACACAGTGTTCAACTGAAGGAAGGACATTTGCCATTTAGTTTTGTTAGGGTGATTTGACTCAAGGGGAGATATCCAATGAAAAATTATTAGCTCAGTCATGTGCCACAACCCTGAATATGAGAGAAACATGCGTTTTAATGTGTCTTTTTTTTTTCTCTGTTCCAACTACTGTTCTCTTGCTTAATTTCAATTGCGTTTTCTTAAAGCTTCTAATCAGCCAGGCAACCTCATTACCTGTTACTTTCCGAAATGTCTACACAAGGGGGAGCTGTTACACGTGAACCGAGGTTAATTATGGAGCCTCTCCCGTTCAAATCTATTACAATAAATCCCACAAATAGGCAGCAGCTGCCAGCTCTCCAGCTCTGATCAAAAGAAGATTCTTAAAATTCTGCCTTGCCTCAGAGATCCCCATCGGTTTTACCAGCGCTTTCCTGAAGCAATCATTTAATTTTGTTTTCCTGAGTATCACCAGGAAGAAAATTCATAATGGTGGGATAGCAGCCGTGGGTGCTATTTGTTTATACACAAGGAGCAGCTGCTTTAGGAGAAAAGTACTAGCAGCAGAGAGAGGCACAAAGTACAGAGGGGGAAAAAGCCAAACAGAAATACAGGCAGAGAGAGTGGCAGGAGAGGAATGAAAGAGGGCACACAATTCGGAGTAAAAAGTTGGGGTCTTGTTCCACAGGTCATTATCTACTGATGCAAATCACTCTTTTCTGATTAGTTTCTATAGAGAGGATAGTTATATTTACTTTGTTTTGTAGAGCTTTTAATAATCTACTTATAAATGCTTCCTTTTTTTTTTTTTTTCTTTTAATAATGAAAACAAGCCTGATGCATCAGAAACATGATAAGGAACCAGAAATACACAGAAAAATAGGAATACATTTCATCATGTACAGATCAAAACAGCTGTCTTCCCCTTTGCTTTTTCCCTCCCCACACCCTCCTGTTCCTCAGAAAGGAAAAAAGTCACAAGACACATAATCCTTAATCCAGGCTTTTCTCTATTTCAGTAATCATCAATAAATTCTGTAGCTCCAGGAACTTTGCCTTTCCCATGAAAAATCATCTGGAACCAACGGCTTCCCCATCATATAAGGATCCCTTAAGGAAAATAATGGCAATGTCATTGTGGGAAGCATTTAAAATTAGGCCAATGAAAAGAGTCACATTTTAGTGAGAGAGAAAATTTTTGTTTTGCTCATTAGGCAGAGTTGGTTTAGGAAGCCCTGTGACTGACAGAGTTTTTGATTGTCTGTAACACTCACCTGGAGCTCCAGTGACAAGTGTCAATTGTTCCTCAGCAGTTCTGTCCAGGAAAGCAATGACACTGAAGAACGACCCCTTTGTCATTGGCCTCCACATTGTCAGTAAAAACCAGGGTTCTGATCCTCAGTCCTATCACATCCTACACATATATAGTCCATCTACACAAGTCTCCCTGCTGAGCTGATGAAGCTAAAAGAATTGTAAATTGTATGCAGGCTTATTTCTATGTGGGATTATCTTGTTTATGTATATGAGTGTTGTATAATGGAGAAATGTTACTTCATATAATTGGTTGAGGAACTAAAGAAATCCCCTGAAGTTTGTGCTTTTTCTGCCTAAATCCAAATTGAATAGAGTTTAGGAAACTATAATTATGTCCCCTTTCAGTCACTGCCTTAATCCTCCCTTTAAGAAGCAAGCAATTACAACGTCACAGTGGAATCCTGTGGCAGTAATACACAGAGTTCAAGTTAGCCAAAGAGGGTGGCTAGCAAACACTGTCACTGGCTACCCATAAAATACCTTGTGTGCATTTACTGGATGTTTGTACAGAACAATCTGCAAGTTCTTACAATCAAAGCTATGAAATTTCTATAGTCTACTTATCAACAGATAGCAACAGAGAGATGTGTGGATTTAAGGAGACCTAGGCTCATTCCCTCTTCTCTCATCCTAAAAAAAAAAAACCCCATACAAATGCACAAAACAGTAAATACCCTATGGAATTAATTTGAATTAAGAACTACAACGTGGCCTCATTTTAATCCAGGCAATCAAGTTAAAATCAAATTAACAAAGAGAAAAAATTATGGCTCCAATGTTCCAATGTTCTCTGAGTATTTTTTTAATTAACTCTGGTTTCTTTTTTTTTTTTTTTTTTGGAGCTACTTATATACCTTCAGGTTCTAAGTAGAACTGGAGGCAAAGAACTGAAAAAAATGATAGTTCTTATATCAAACACAGTGATCTTGCAGATTGTTCTCTACAAGTACTTAGAGTTTCTAATACACATTCTCTTGGGGGTAGGGGGCAAGGAGAGACAGGGGAGAGGAGGATCGAATAGCTCTTTAAAATTTGACATGCTTTTCAGAGTTCAACAATTTATAACCCAGTCATAAATCTGTGTAGAAACTTCATGTGAAAAGCTATTTTTTCCAATATTTCTTCTTTTAATTTTTAAATGGGTTCTGACCACAGTATAACTATTCAGTGTGAGAATTACAGGGCAGGTTTGAACTCTTAGTTGGCACTAACACTGGGATGTCAGATGTTCTTATAGCCTTTGGGAATTTTTGGCCTTTGAGGCTGCCTAGAAAGAGTACACCATTGAGAATTTATTTTCAAAGCTTTACATCATTCTGAAGAACTGCTGAGAATCCAATATTTTATTTTATGCTTTGAGTGAATATTAGAGAGAACTGCATCTTGTTAAATCAGTTTACTAATTTCTCATTTTAATTACTAGTTTGAAGAATTCTCATTATTTCTGGTATAAACTTCTCTATTTCCATCTTAGCCAAAATTCCAGATTCTGTTACACAAGGTCTTGAGCAGCCTGCTCTAGTATACCCTGCTTTGAATGGCAGGATGGAGTAGATGACCTCCAGAATAATTTACTGATGTTTATTAGTCTATGGTTCTCACTTGAAGCTCTTCTTAAATGCTGTTCTTGATAGCCTGGAAATCTGCTTATGGGCAGAATGTAGAGCAAGTGCTAATGATGTTATTTATTCATTTATTCAAAATCCATTCTACCATTTCCCTTAACTTGGGACAGTTTTTTCCATAAAAGCAAGACTGAGACATGAGGAATTCAGTTGGAACTTGTTGGTATTTAAATGGCTGTGGGGGTCTCACTGTTCTGTCTCAGTGTTCTGTGCTCTAATCCCACCCCATCATGCCCTGGTCCAGTCAGAGTTTGTGAAGGCTCTGTTTCCTAATCACCTGGAGTGCTTTCAGAGCTCAGTCTTCCCAGGGGTGTGCAGGTGGAGTCTCAGCCTGTCAAGAATACACCCAGGAATTCTTGGCCAAATGTCCTGGCTAAGGATTCTCCATACTCAGTGCAGGAGGCCAGCCCCTGCTTCTGGGGAGCAACCTCAGTGTGGTCACACTGAAAAGCAAGAGAACAGAGCAGTGCAGATGGGACTCAGAATTGGTCATTCTCCTGAAGCCAAGAGATAAAACCAGTAGATCTCACATTCGGTTCCAGCAAATTTGAAGCACGGTAAGAAAGGTTTTCTAAGAGTTTGTCATCATTGTTCCTTTGTTAAATGCAAAAAATACCTACACATGGAAATTGCATTGCTTATGTTAGAAAAAAAAAAGAGAAGATTTTGTCTTCTAATGTTCTTATAAAAATACTGTATGTTTCAGGCTAAGATTAAAATATACCACTGAAGTAATGATCAATATTCATTAACAAGAGGGATTAAACAAAAGTGTACCTGATCTTCCTCATTTAGAGGTTATTTGGAGAACTGCTATCTATCCTTCTTACCTTAGCTGTTGTTGCACTGCGTTAACCCTCAGCACCTGAACATTTAGTATTTTAATGTGAAAAAATGTTCATTACTTCATTTTTAGGCTAACAGAATTCTTTTCCCTTCCTATTATTTCTTCTTCTTGGTGTTGCTGGTAATGGTGGCTCCACTGCTGTCATATACAACACATCATACTGAAGTGATTTTTGACATTTTATATTCTGTTTTCTGTGTCAGCTGTGCTTTAAGAAACATTTGTCATGTAATTTCTGGGTGACTCAATTACAGATGAATCTAAATAGACTTCCCTTGTTTAAGAAAGTGGGTCAGGCTAATGAGGTCTAGCTGACTCTCTTTAAAAAGGGGAAAATTGACCCTGCCCTGGAAGAGTGCTGCGTACTTACAGTGAGCAGTTTCATATCTGATGTCAGCCCTGTTGGATGCCTACCTTAGGACTGGAACCCTGTCTTAGTAAAAACATTAAATAATGACCATACTTGATGTGGCCTATCTGATGGGATCCAGACTGTGGCCATCAGGTATTTTTCCACAGTCACTGATTTTCATTTTAAGTTGAATGTCTTATTCATTTAACTGTTCTTAATATCAGGTTTCTCAAACATGAGGAAAACCAGCAATTTTATTACTGCCAAGACAGAAACATGAATGGTAACATGGTGAGTAATAATTGACATACCCAGCCAGTCTGTCTGAAAAATTATTACTTTTTGAAGTGAAATAAAGGGCAGTGCTTGCTGGAAGGAAAAATTTTGCTGAAGAAGTAAGGGGGCTGGGAGGGGATATAATCTTCCCCTGTTCATTTTGAGAACTTTGAAGTGAAGTTATTTCCTTACAAAGAGCAATATTTCTGCCTCCTAGAAAAATCCTCTGCATTGCCCCCATCCAGCCCTTCTCCAGTCTGTGACCTGCACCTGTGACCTGTGTCTGCACTGTGACCCCCTGCACCTCATTCATTTGTTGCCATTTTTCTTTCTGCTTACTTCACCTAACCCCACAATTCTTTAATTTTAAAACATGCAGAAGTGTGGCTTTGTTGTTTCTAAACACTTCTCTCCATTCTCATGCTTTTATAGCTCTGTCACTTGTCTAAACTAAAGGCTTTACCTCCTTATATTTTCTTACCAGCTCTGACTCTCTGAGAAACACAATTCTTTCGTGTATCCTCTGTGAAGGACTGCAGATCTACTGCCTCTCTTGATTTATCTTCTGCATACAGGAAAAGGGATGAATAATATTATTCTGCCTTGTAATATATATATTCATCCAAGAATGAGGAGAGGGAATAGAGTCTTTGAAGTTCATCCCAGGAGCAAGGAATCTGTAAGAATTCAGGTACACAGAATATTTTTTTATTTTATGTAATGCTCAAGANAGCAAATTTAAGATTTATCAAAATCTATTGTATTTTTTGTCATCCTTCACCTGCAGTTCCAGGATATCAGTCAGTATATCAGAAAAAGTGCAGATGAATGATTTGTGCACTTAATGTGGCTGCTCTTCAGTCTACAGCTGACGGTGTCAAAATAAGGTCCAGGGTATCTCAGCACACAGTCAGTGGGAAGTTCTGGGAGCTCTTAAAATAACTCCAAGCCCCCTCATCAGATGTGCCAGGCAAAAGTTGAACAGTTCTGTGCTTCTGTTGAGTGTGTGGGTCATTTGTGTTCTGGACATTCATGCTGGCATTGGAATATCAGAATTCTGAAGAGTCTGGGGTCCCAGTGTGTGACTGTGGCCCAGATGAAGTGATTCAGAAACTGGTAAAAGAAATTCTGTAATAATTATTCAGTTAAAAGGCAAGCTGTGTCTCTCGAAGATGCTTCATTGTTCCCATCTTCATTATCTAGCTTCCCTCACCCTTAAACCAGAAGCAAACAAAAACCAACCAAAGAAAACCCCCACAGCCCCCAACCCTTTAAAGTTTTAACAAAAGAACCTTCTCTCAGAAGACAAATTGCCAACACTGAGACATCAATTAGTGCTTTTCTTAGCAAACTTAGCAAACTGTGCTGATTTGGTATGGATTTCACATACTGCTGCTCTGCAGGGAACACCTGGGATTCTCCAGAATCAGGGCTCCATGGTATGGCTATGAAGAGGCTGTGGTCTTGCTCATAAACGTTTAAAAACTTAGGGAAAATTCTGTTAGACAACTCCAGGCTGCCTGACTTTTATCTCATATAATGGATGGAAACCCTGGGACCTGCTGGCAAAACCTGGTGTTTTCTTCAGAAGTACAGAGAAAATTTGATTCTTTTCCACAAAGATGTCAGTGCAATGAAATGCTATTTTCTGTTTAAATTAAGATCAAGTAATTAGACTACACGTATTCATAAAAAAAGAATTATGTGCCAAAAAGTCACACAACAATATACCCAGTGCACTTTACAAGGGGTGTTCAAATGCCATACCTCAGCATGAGTTCACCAGGTTGAAACTCATATTCTCATTTTAATTTTCACAGTTCTGACACTGCCTTTATAAAGGCTTTTATAAGATGCCAGAAGACTCAACTACCACTTCCCTAAGTACTTTAACTAAATTATTAATTATGTCAAGATTTAATACGGGATGGGTCTTTGTGGAGTTGCTGTAAATGATTTCATGGCACTCTTCTCTCTTTGTCCCCTTCTAGTGCCTGCCTTTCCTCTGGTGGTTCATACGTCTCTAATCCAGGTGCTATTCAGCTGTGTATCACATCATATTCCATCCCACTTCTCACAGCTCTTCACTTTGACTCTTTCCCTTATTTCAAATTTTAATCTCCAAACAGAGTTTTATTTCTTTCTTTTTGGTGTTAATGAGCTTCATGAATGGATAACTTTATGGCATTTGCTGATGTTTTTATATCACTGATTTCCAAAATTTAAATTCAATTATGTTTTGTTTCTTTTAACGCTCTGAATGCTTTTATAGTAACTGTTCTGTTTAGAGCTCTAATGCAATGTATTATTGTTTGATAACAGTGTAAGTCTTATTGCCAATTTGTCAAAACATGGTGTCTTTTTCTTTCCCTTTCATTTCTGCAGAACAAAGTGAATGTGTTTCAAGATTTATATTATTACAGTATTTCTTTAAATAGACAGCTTTCTCTTGGAAGAAATCTTCATCTGTTCTGACTGCCCATTGTCACAAAGCTGTGAGGTTTTAGACAGAAGTGGAGAAGTACTGCAGTGGTCTATGGTCTTCATCTCCCGTTGTACGTCCCTTATTTTATAACTGGCTGATTTGTCTACTCTATTGCTCGATATAGCTCATTTCATTTGTCATACCTAGAGCTGGAAGCCACCATCTCCAAGTAATTAATGACTACTCACCTGGACCATTTTATCTTTTATTGCTTATTGCTCCCTTCTGTGGCTGTCTTCATATCCCTGTTAAGAAAAGATTTAAAAAAAACAAAAACAACCAAACCAGAGGGTTTTTTTCATCTATTTGCACATCGTTACACTTATGTGAACCAAGACTGGATTTGAACCAGGCTTCCAGTAGCAAAGACAAACAATTTTTTTCTGAAAGCCAGCATGTGTCTTCATCCAAATTATTATTCTTAATAGGTACTTTAGGTTTCAGTTATTGGTAGTCCATGGCAAATCATGATTGCTTTTCTAGTCTGTCTGTGAACATACAACATGGCAAACTTTATCTTAGCATTTTAGCAAACTCTTTCTGGTGAAAATCAGAGAAATTGAAAAGAAGGTATAAAGTGCATCAGATTTCAACTCAATAAAGCCATCCCTATTTATCAGATCTGCAGTTGTCAGCAGGCTGGAGTACTGGTTGACTGTAGCCATAAACAACTCCAAGCATAATAGCATCTTTCATCTCTCCCCTCTTAAAATTTACAAATTTTTTCAAAGACACTGAAATCCTAAATAGTTTTTCTCATTGTTGAAAAATATAGGCAAAAAGACATTGGCAATGATCAATATTTATGTGAACAGTTGAGGTAAAGGGAACGTAGAGCATGCAGGAAACTCAGGCAGTCCTTCACCTTCAGAGTTAGTGTGACCCCACTCCTTTGGTCACTGCCTTGTCCCTCAGGCTCTCATGTAATTACAGCCCAGGCTGGGATCTACCTGGCCTCACAACTATTTCAGCCAGCTCTCTAACACCTGGGGGTGGATATTGTCAGGGCCCATGAATCTGTGGGGGTCAAACTCCTGTAAGAATTCACACAGCAACTGTTCCTTCACTGGTGGCGGATCGGTGCTGTCAACAACCTGGATTTTTGTTCACAAGGTGTATTGGTTTGAAAACAAACCAGTGGGAGTTTACAAGTCAGGATTAAAATTAATAGAAAAAATGAAAAATAAGCAAAATAATATAAGGAAAAAGCACTGACAAAGTCAGATACAACCCGATACCCTATTACAGTGGTGCTGACAGCAGTCCAAATGAAGTGGTCCAGTTGAAACAATTATCCAATGGAAGGTCCAGTCTACCGCTGAAGGTCCGTGGTGGCTC
>VXAC01006636.1:0-14377 GCA_013399225.1 Rhipidura dahli | reverse complement strand
AAGGGCTGACTGGGGCAGCTTCACTGGGGGCAAGTGATACAGAAAAGGGGAAGTTTCTCTAAGACTTCTGGGCTTTGGTCTTCACTGGCAACATTTCTTGTCACAGGATCAGGCTCCTGATATTCCTCAGAAACAGGGGTAGGGAAACCTTCCCCACAGCAGAAGAGGAGGATCAGCTGTAGGAGCTTTTAAACAGACTGAACTGACATGAGTGTGTGCAACCTGGTGATGGACACTCGAGACTTGCTGTCAGTGAAAACACCTCTAAACCCCCTTTGGGAGGTGCCAGCACTCAGGGAATGCAGCTGAGGACAGGGAGAAAGACAACAGGCATCCTGACTTCTACAAGGCCATGACTGAAGTCTGCCTTGGCTGCAGGTCTCCAAGGGTTGTGGTGAGTGGGATGAAGTGCAGCTGGCAGAGACTCACTCTTGGTGCACTGCACAGCCCAGACTTGGGCCAGCACTGCTTAACCCCTTTGGGCAAAGTTCTGCAAGGCTGGAGGGAGAAACTCCTGCCCTGCCATGGCCTGGGGAAGCCAAAGACCTTTGCAGTGCAGGAAGGGGTCCTGCAGGGCGCCATGACACAGCCCTGGGCCTTTGTGGAACTGCCACCCAACAGCATCCTAGGTGCACTAGGAAGGGGTTTGCTCTCCAGCTGTGGGATGTGACCCCTCTCCTCTGCTCCGCAGTGCTGAGAAATCAGCTGCCACATAGACCAGTTGCCCAGTATGAGAGGCACTGGTGCAGGTCCAGCAAAGGGCCTCAGAGCCCAGGTGGGGCTGCATGAGGTGGGGTTGTCTGCCCTGGAGGAGAGGGGGCATCCAGGCACACTGCTTAGCAATAGCTGAAAGAGCTGTGGGAGGAGTCCAGAACACAGAGCCAGGCTCTCCTGAGTCCGCTCCAGAGAGGGGACAAGGGAAAATAGGCACACTGGAAATATGGGAAATTCCAGGGAAACGTAAGAAAAGATGTTGTTAGTGTGAGGGTGGTAAAGATCTTGCCTGTGGTTGACACGGGCAGGCTGAGGGTTTTTCACACTTGTAGGAGTTCAGAGCTTGGCAGGACTTTGCCCTAAGCATCCTGCAAGGGCTGATCTTGCTGTGCAGAGGGGCAGTTGTACAATGTGATATCCAGAGGTTCCTTCCAGTCTCATGGGGTCTGTCATGGGGAGAAAACAGGGGTGCACAGCTGCCTCTGAAAAGGAAGAACTTGATGTGAATGCTGGAATCAAGGGCAGCCTTGGCTGTCACACCAAGGAAAGTGGAGAGGAAGAGCTGGTGTCAGGGAGGAAATGAGTAGCAATGTACAGCCCCTGGATGTCAAAAAACTTACACCTAGCCAGGCATCTGGCAGGTCAGATAGCATGGAGGCACCTGTGAAATGCAAAAGAGATCAGAAAAGCTGGCAGCAGCTTAGGCACCCTGTGTCTTTCCTGGTTACGAAAGGACCAGGAAAAACACAGGAAAGCAAGAGGAGACACTGAACCCAGGGAGAGGTGCTCAAGAGGGCCCTGGGTACAAAACCAGCCTACATCAAGCACTGCACTTCCCTGCCCTGCAGACATGGAGGCAGCTGGGATGCATCCCAGGAGGGCAAGGGAATGCCTTCAGTAGGCAAATTTCCAGGGAGAGACTCTCCCTGCCAGTGACAAGTCACTCCCTAACATTGTGTTGGCCGTGTCAGCCTTTTGGTGTGAAGCCAAGCCAGGAGGGTGTGATGTCTGCAGGCTTTGTTGCAGGTGAGGATGAGTTCCCCTCCAGCAAGGGCAGCTCCATCCATGCACAGAGAAACATTGCCAGCACTGGGCTGTAGCCAAGCCCACAGCTCCAGGCAGCCACTCCACACCTTGCCCTCAGCAGGGCCTTATTGCCTGCAGAAGAGGCTGGAAATCAGTGTAACCATTTTTCCCTGGTCCCATGGTCCCTTTCTTCCAGAGACCCCTCCAGCACATCTTCTGCCCGGACTGATGTATCCCTGCCTGGGAAATCCTTTGGTCTTTCATCTCAATACTTGAAAGGATGCTTGGATGCATCATGATCACATCAGGAATGAGGAAAAGAAATGGCCAAGTTGATGGAAATAAAAGCACTACCTGTGGCATTAGGGAGGGTATTTTGCTTTGGAGATGAGTCTGTAGGAAAATTACTACCCTTGTGCAGTGACTGTGGGCCTAGGGCAGTGCAGGGGAGGTATAAGAGAGAGCTCTTGTCCTCCTCACTCTCTCATCCACTCCTCTTGCCTCAGTCTGCTTGAGAGCAAGGTGAGTGGGGTCACTTTTGTCCTCTCCCTCCTCTTCCTCTTCTTCCTCATATTTTCCAGTGCTTGGTCCTATGCTTTGTCATGCGACTGCTCTGTCTGAGAGGTGAAATGTGAGAGAGGGAGGCTGGGGCTTTGCTGAAGTGAGTGATGGTCTAGGCAGGAACTCTCTGAGACTGGTAGCTCTTGGCAGGGAACTTGCGGGCTGAATGTGAGGAAAAACTGTGGGCATCTCTGCATCTCCAGCTCTGGTCTCCATCTTGGCTTCAGTCATGGGGTGGTGTCAGGTTGCTCTTCAAACACCTCTCATGGTCTGCTCCTCTCTGCTGTCTCTTCCAGGTGTATCTCCAGCCCCAAGACATGTCCTGCTACACCCCGTGCCGGCCCTGCCAGCCCTGCGGCCCCACCCCGCTGGCCAACAGCTGCAATGAGCCCTGTGTCCAGCAGTGCCAGAGCTCCACTGTGGCCATCCAGCCCTCCCCAGTCGTGGTGACCCTGCCTGGGCCCATCCTCAGCTCCTTCCCTCAGAACACCGTGGTGGGATCCTCCACCTCCGCTGCTGTTGGCAGCATCCTCAGCTCTCAGGGAGTGCCCATCAACTCTGGGGGCTTTGGCCTCTCAGGCTTGGGCAGTGGCCTGTGTGGCTCGAGGTGCCTCCCCTGCTAAAGCTGCTGCCGATGGCTCTGGGGAAGGAACCCAGGGCTGCCCAGGATGGAACCGCCCTGGGGACGCAGCATCGGCTCGTTGCTTCCCGAGGGGCTGAGCCACCCCAGCAGCCCTTGCAGAAGGACGGGGCCAGCCTGGGCTCTGGGAAGCACGGCCCATCCCTGCCTGTGCCCTCTGCCACTCTCTGCTTTCCCTCCTGTGTCCTTGTTTCCTTGTGCTCCCCTGGGCTGTGAGCTGCACTCAGCCAGCCTGGGGAGGAGCTGCTGGCCCTGTCTCCTCTCTGGATCAGGCAGATGGACACCTGCTGGGGCACAGATTCCCTTCTGTTCCTGGTGCTCCATGCACTGGGACCTCCAGACAGAACAACCTCATTTTTGTCTTTTGTCTCATTAAATTTCTACTGCATCCCAGCCTCTGTGTCTGTGTCATCCTTTCCTCTGCAGGTTCTCTTGCCATATGCCCAGGGTAAAAGATGTTTTTAAGGGCTGCTTTTGTAAGGGTTTGCTTGGGGTGAATATTCAGTGATGGATAACAGCACTGTATAGGGTCTACACAGGCTGGAGTTAAATTTCACCAAATTAAACCTTCTGCTTCTTTGCAGTTGGAGCTAGAATGGTGCTGATAACACAGAAATATTTTGAGTTTTTCTGGGCAGTGCTTGTGTAGCATCAACCCTGTCTCTCCACCCTCCTCTGCAAAAGGCCATGAGGGTGGATGTGGTCAAGAGGCTGGGAGACAACACAGCCAGTCTGCCTGACCCACACAGACCTAAAGAATATTCAATACCATGGTCAGCAATAAATGCTGAGAGAAAGGAGGAGGAGGAGGGTAGCAGGGGAGCATTCATTAACAGGTTGTTTGTCCAGGAAGAAACTGCTGAGTGTACTATGTCCCTGCTTCCCAGGAGTGGCTGGACATTGCCTGTTGATGGAGGGTGATAATAAAACTCTTTTTTTTCCCTGTGTTTTTGCAGGTTTTCCTTGCTTTTCTTTATTAAACTCAACACACAGCATTTTAATTTTATCTTCCCCCACCATACTCCCTCTGGGGAGGGGGAGTGACAGAACATTTTGGTGGACACCTGAGGGCCAGGAAAGATGAGACTGTGCTGAGGGAGCTATCTTGTGGGGAGGATGAGCAAATAGACCTCTCCCTTCTCATCTGTGAGT
Organism: Rhipidura dahli; assembly: GCA_013399225.1. Classification (NCBI taxonomy): domain Eukaryota; kingdom Metazoa; phylum Chordata; class Aves; order Passeriformes; family Rhipiduridae; genus Rhipidura; species Rhipidura dahli. The sequence continues at coordinate 10,284 of VXAC01006636.1, read as the reverse complement.
GATGCAGGTTGCTTTGTTGTGCAGGCTCACAAAGCCCTTTTTCATCTTAGTGTGAGGTGTTTAAAAATACTAATTAACTCTACTGACTTAATGTGGTGTTTGAGGTATCTGGTGTCAGGGTGGTGTAAGAAGAGAGAATTTTTTGGTGAGGCAACAGTGAAACTTGTCCTGAGGTGGCTGGTCCCTGCCTGGCAGCTTTTAACACAACCCTGGAGCTTGACCTGTACTATCAGGGGACAGGGGTCCAGACAGGGGCCCAAATCACCTCTGAGAATGTCACGATTGAGTCGTGCATCCAAACTACATTTAAGAACACAGCAGTTGAGGCAGACACCCAAATCACACATGAGAACACCAGGGCTGACTACCAGAGTGTAGTCAGGAGATGAGTGGGGTGATGATCCCACTCCACTCAGAACTCAGGTGACAGCATCTAGAATACTGTAGTGAGTTTTGGGGTCTAATGAGAGAAAGATGCATCTGCAAGGAGGGCTGGAAAGATCATCTGAGAAATACAGGCCAGTCAGTCTGACCTTGGCACTGGGGAAGGTTATGGAGCAGATCACCTTGAGCACAACCATGGCACTTACAGGACAGCCAGGTGATCAGGACCAGTCAGAATCTCTTTATGAAACACACACCTAACTTGGCTAACCTGATGTCCTGTGACAAGATTACCCACTAAGTGGACAAGGAAGATGTTGTAGAAGTTTACCTAGACTTTAGTAATATCTTTGACACCATTTCCCACCAAATTTTCTTGGAGAAACTCACTGCTCATGACTTGAATGTGGGTTATATTCACTTGATAAAAATTTGGCTTTATGGCTGGGCTATGAAAGTGCTGGTGAATGAAGTTAAGTCCAGCTGATGGCCAGTCACAAATGGTGTTGCCCTGGGCTCAGTATTTGGTCCAGTTTGTATTGGTACCTTTATGGTGACCAGGGCCAGAGGATCAAGTGCACCCTCAGTAAGCTTGCAGATGACTCCAGGTTGGATCCTGTTGATCTTCTAGAGGGTAGAAAGTTTCTCCAGAGGGATCTGGCCAGGCTGGGTCAATGGATCAAGGCCAGTTGAATAAGGTTCAACAAGAAGAAATGCCAGGTCCAGCCCCTGGGTCACAACAATCCCCTGCATCCCTACAGTCTTGGGGCAGTCTTGGGGCTGGAAAGCTGCCTGGGGGAAAGGACCTGGGGGTGCAGGTGGACAGCAGTGGAACATGAGCCCAGTTGAGACAGGTGGGCAAGAAGGCCAATGGCATGTGGCTTGTAACTGCAATAGTGAGGCCAGTGGGACCAGGGCAGTGAGTGTCCCTCTGTGCTAGGCACTGGTGAGGGCACACCTTGAGTCCTGTGTCCAGTTCTGGGCCCCTCACTGCAGGGAGGACACTGAGGTGCTGGAGTGTGTCCAGAGAAGGGAACAGAGCTGGGCAAGGGTCTGAAGCTGACTCCTGTGAGGAGTGGCTGAGGGAGCAGGGGTTGTTTAGCCCAGAGAAAAGGAGGCTCAGAGGGGACCCTATTGCTCTCTAAAACTCCCTGGAAAGAGATTATAACAACATGGGGATCGGTCTCTTCTCCCGAGTAAGGAGTGATAGGATGAGAGAAAATGCCCTCAAGTTGCACCAGGGGAGATTGACATTGGATATTAGGAAACATTTCTTCACTGAAATGACTGCCAGGCATGGCAACAGGAAAGTAATGGAGTCATCATCCCTGGAGGTATTTAAAGGACGTGTAGATGTAGTACTTCATAACATGATGGAGTGATGGGTGTGGCAGTGTTAGATGTAAGGTTGGACTAGATGATCTGAAGGCCCTTTCCAACCTAAATGCTTTTATGATCCCTTGAAAGATTTTGGTCAAGTGGAGCAAGTTGAGCAGAAGAGGGACTGGATGGTGAGGAGGCTGGAGTACTTGGCTGAGGAGGAAAGATGAGGGAATGGGGCTAGAGAATGCTTTGTGGGACACCTAAAACCATCTCTGGAAAGATGGCTGGGGGTAAAATCTGACGAAACTGAGACGTTATATTCATGTCCTAACAGAAGTTATAATGGTACAGATATTGTAGGGTAAAATATTGCTCTGAGTTGTTGCTCCCTAGATGCAACCCTAGCACCTGCTAAAGGGTTGGGATGGAGGATGGAGCAGAGTGGAGACACTGCAGCCAGGCTCTGTTGGAATCCTTGCAGGGAGGGGAACTCCATGGTACTTTGCAGCCCATAAACTGCTCAGCATCTGCCAACCAGGGAGAGAGATGTCCTGCTGCTGGGCCAACAGCTGGGGCAAAACCACTCTCCTCGGATGAACTTGGTTCATTACAGTCTAATTGTAATGTTAATGCACAGCTCTCTCCCAAATGTCCCTGCCCCTGAGGTACAACCTCCCCTCACTGGGCACAGGCTCTGTGTTCTTTTTGGCTGTACTTTTAAAAGCAAAGCGAGTATTTTACACTCATCAGTAATGTATGACTAGAGTCACTCAAGCTCCACCTAAACATAATTAAATAAAAGTAAGTTGAGAATGGGGGAAAAGTTAGGGAAGACACCATTTTAACTTCTGGGATGAGTGCACAGGCTGAACCTGGGCTGCTTACTGTATAAGAACCACACTCTGTGCAGGCTGAATATTTTTCTTGGTGATTAGAGCTTGGCTGTGTATTTCTTTGAATCCATTTTTGCAGTCAGATACTATCACTGGCAAGGTCAAACCTTGACCTGTCACAATGTTATATTAATAAGAACATTATTCCATAAACTCATTGTCAGTCCTTCACTGGTGTTTGCAGTCTCCGGCAGCAGGGAACGTACTCAAGTACAGTGCAAGACCCACCAAGGAGTCAAAAAGTGAGAAGACCTGTGGAGGGGCTCCCTTAGGCTGTTGGTGTTTCCCTGACTGAGTCAGTCAAGCTGCCCTCGGACCCACCAGGACAGCTCAGTGCAGGGTGCCCCTAAGGGGACCCTGACAGAGTGGTTGGGCACAAGGGTCTTGGCTTTCCTGGGGCTCTGACAGACAAATTAAACATGAAGGCTTGAGGAAATCTCCCTTTTTCACATGACAGCACCTCTGATGTACCTCTAGCCACTGAACTGTGTTGAATCATTCTATCCAGCCCTGGATAGGTGGAGAAGTTTGAAAAGCAGAGGATCACCCTCTAAGCACAGTCAAAAAAATCCTGTGATAATGGTCCTCATACAAGCACATCCAGTAACCCCCCTGGTCATTTTGTGAGGGCATATGCAGGGGAAATGATGACACAGAGGCAAGGGCTCAAATGCAGCTCAACTTTAATGAGTCAAAAGATGAAAACTAGGTAAATCTGAATGGAAGGAGCACCAGGGGCAGATAGGAGTCTGCACCTAGTAACTGTGGTGGAGATCTCAGGGGATGTCCATCTGCCTGCTCTACAGAGGGAGCAGGCCCAGCAGGTCATCCCCAGGCTGGCTGAGTGCAGCTCACAGCCCAGGGGAGCACAAGGAAACAAGGACACAGGAGGGAAAGCAGAGAGTGGCAGAGGGCACAGGCAGGGATGGGCCGTGCTTCCCAGAGCCCAGGCTGGCCCCGTCCTTCTGCAAGGGCTGCTGGGGTGGCTCAGCCCCTCGGGAAGCAACAAGCCNCTGCTGGGGTGGCTCAGCCCCTGGGGAAGCAACGAGCCGATTCTCCATCACCTGTGAAGTACGGCCTTGGTGAGTCCTTGGGTTCCTTCCCCAGGGCCATCGGCAGCAGCTTTAGCAGGGGAAGCACCTCGAGCCACACAGGCCACTGCCCAAGCCTGAGAGGCCAAAGCCCCCAGAGTTGATGGGCACTCCCTGAGAGCTGAGGATGCTGCCAACAGCAGCGGAGGTGGAGGATCCCACAGCGGTGTTCTGAGGGAAGGAACTGAGGATGGGCCCAGGCAGGGTCACCACGACTGGGGAGGGCTGGATGGCCACGGTGGAGCTCTGGCACTGCTGGACACAGGGCTCATTGCAGCTGTTGGCCAGCGGGGTGGGGCCGCAGGGCTGGCAGGGCCGGCATGGCGTGTAGCAGGACATGTCTTGGGGCTGGAGATGCACCTGGCACAGAGGGGAGGGGGAAGCAGAGCAGAAACTGTGGATAAGGAGCAGTCTTTTCTCACCCCACTGAGAGTGAGATAAGTCACAAGTTGGAGAAAAGAGGTGGGGACTATGCAGCAAGATCCACAGGTATCACCCTCCTTTCTGCCCAAAAGAACCCTCTGGACAGCAACCAAGCCCAAAGAGGTTCCTTCCTAGTCCATAGCTCAGGAGACACTTATCCAAGTTTCAACCTCTGGTCATGGCAGAACTTCCTCCCCTTCCCTCTCCCATGACAGCAGTTCCCAGACCCCACATACGACTGGGGCAGGTATGAGCTGAGGCACATTGGAGAAGTAAGAAGAGAAGGAGAAGAGCTTCAGGACTCACCTTTTACCAAAGGAGATGGAAGCGAGAGGACAGGATGAGAGAGTGGGGAGAAGGACCTGCTTTTATACTGCTCTTGCACTGCCCCAGGCCCACAGACATTGCATGACAGCAGTAATTTTCCAACAGACTCACCTCAAAAACAAAATGTTCTACCTAGTGGCGCAGGTTGTGTTTTGGTTTCTGTCAACCTGTGCTGCCATTTCATTTCCTCATTTTCAACATTCCTGCTCTGCTTTCATGTGCTGAGATGCAGCACCCAAGGATATCCTGGGTGACGTTGTGTCGGTGAAGGTGGAAGATGTGTTGGAAGTGTGATGGGGTCCCATTAATGTAGGGGATATTGGCTTGGAGCAGTGAATTGCAGTTGTTTACAGCTCCCCTTGTAGCAAGAAGTTTCAGCTCTCTTCCTGTTGCTGAGCTTTTCTCTGGGGACAATGTTTGCCAGTGTGTCTGAGTATGAAGGACTAGGGACAACCAAAGCCTGCCTGCCTTTGAACCAGGCCAAATATTCAGAGGGCACAAGAAATTCTTCCAGGTAGGTGAGAAGTCCAAAGGATGACTGGAGCAGCTTCACTGGGGACAGAGGTTACAGGAAAGGTGGAGGTACTCAAGGGATTCTTGGCCTTGGTTTTTACTAGCAGGAATTGCTGTCAAGAGATTGGGCTCCTTGGAAAGTCATCAGCAGGAAAGGCTTTTCTGCACTAGGGTAGGATCAGGTGTGGGAACATTTAAACAGATTGACTGACATGAGAGTGTGTGACTTGATGCTGTGTACCCATGAGGGATGGTTGGTGTCTGGTCTCTCTCAACTCCCTTTGAAAGACTCATCACTCACAGAATACATCTCAGGACTGGAAGAAAGCCAGTGGACCTCTTGTCTTCAAGAAGGCCATGAAGAAGGAGCCATGTCAGCCAGTCTCACCTCAATTCCTGCAAAAGTAATGGGGCAAATCAACCTGGAAGCAGTTTCTCAGGATGAAAGGACAAGAAATTGCCTATGAAAGGTCAGTGTGGATTTCTGGAAGCTTGACAAACCTCATTACATTTTCTTATCTTGTGCCTGGCTCTACTGGATGAGGGAAGCTTGGCAAATACTCATCTCATCTAACTAAGGCCTTTGATGCTGCTGCCTGTAACAATCCTTAGAGACAAACTGACAAAATACAGGCTGGGGAAGAGGGTAGTACAGAGGATGGAAATCTGTGAAAATTGTTGTTTTCCAAGGGTTGGGATGAGACGCACAAAGTCCATCTGGCAGACACTCCCTCCTGGTGCACTGCAGGGCCCAGACTGAGGCCTGCAATGTTTCACTTTATCCAAGATACTGCACTGGGGGAAGAAAAATCTCCTGGCCCACTAGAGGCTGGAGCTGACTGGCTGCCAAAGAGCTTCACAGCAGAGGACAGGGGTTCTGGAAGGCACCATGAGACAACCCTGGGTGGAAATGGCATCTGACAATACCCTGGGCTGCTGAGGAAGGGGGTGTTCTTTCAGATGGTGGAAGGTAATCTCAGAAGTGCAGAGATAGGGGAGACAGTGCCTCTCTCACTCTTCTACAAGATCTCCCAGCCTGCTGCATCCTCTAAAAAAGTTCCAAGAGGGTGAGGGAGCCTTCCTGGCAGTGAATGGGTGTCCATAAAAGACTGCCTGACAAGAGTCAACCAGTGAGAGCCAGCTAATGCATTCCGGGTCTCGGCTGCTATAGAGCGAGTTCTGGATCTGGAGAACTGGGCCACAGGAGACCTCTGGCATTCCAGAAGGACAAATAGCAAGATCTGCGCTTGGAAATGAAAAACCTCTTCCAGCAATATGGGCTGGAGACTGAACTATGCTACAATCTCAGAACCCTCAGCTCTCTTCTCCTGTGAAAGAAGATGTGCTTTGGAGAGAGACTTGGAGGGTGGAGTGGATGCACACGCCTCATCCTCCTGGCCAAGGAGACCATGCTGTGTTGAGGAACTCTCCTGAATGCTCAGCGGAGGGATAGAAGGGGTTGCAGAAAACAACTTCCCACTGGTTGGGACTTATCCCTGGTCCTGTGCCTTGAGTATTCTCTTGGCATTTGTGCTTAAGCATACCTTGTTTCCTGTGCCCAAAAAGACTCACTTGGAGAGCAACCCAGCACCCTTGGGGAAGCAGGAACTTGTCCAACTCCCTAGTAAATGAAGGCTGTCAGTGATAACCCCTGAAGTGCCATGTACCTGAGAACACTGAGCAAGGGGATGTGCTCAGAAATGCCCTGAATACAAAACCAGCTCTCAAATGGCATCAAGGAGTCATGCACTTCCCTGCCCTGCAGACATGGAGGCAGCTGGGATGCGTCCCAGGAGGGCAAGGGAATGCCTTCAGTAGGCAAATTTCCAGGGAGAGACTCTCCCTACCTGTGGTGAGTCTTGCTCCAATTTTGGGTTGGCTGTGTGTCAGCCTTTTGGTGTGAGGTCGAGCCAGGAGAGTGTGCTGCCTGTAGACCCACGTCCCTTGCAGGGACACAGCTGCCCTCCAGCAAGGGCAGCTCCATCCAAAGCCCAGGAAAGCTGGCGCAAGCACTGGGCTGTACCCGAGTACACAGCTTCAGGCAGCCACAACAGCCATTGCTGTCAGCATGACCTTCTTGCCAACACTCCCACAGCTTCACGGGCTCACAGGACGGTCAACTTGTTTTGGAAAAGTCTCTCATGTTGGTCAGGGTTTAAGGCATACAGCCAATGTTCATGGCACCGTCAGGAGAATGGGACAAACAAGGTGCTGTGCCAAGACCCAACACTCCCCGCATGTAGTGAGGAGAGACCTGACCCCACCAGAACTGTGGAGGGATCATTGTACTTAGGAAGGATGACAGGCAGTTATATGAGAACCTCAGAGACTGCCACGAGAGAGGATGACTCTTCCAAGTAAATCTGTAAAGGACTGATGGAGAAGGATAAGTCATATCATTAGGCACAGGAGCCTTTATGTACCCAGGACAGATTCCTGCATTGGCAGGGGGAGATTTAAACCTTTCTGTAACGAGGATTGAAAGGAACCTCATTAGATTTCCCAATTCCATGTCCTACATCTGCACAGACCCCTCCTACACTTGAGGGTACATCTTGTGGTCATAGTGACATGACCCTCCTGGGAAGTCCTCGGAACTGTCATCCTGGAACTTGAAAGGAGCTGACATAGCATAATGGGCACGTCAGAAATGAGGAAATGTACTGGCAATGCTGATGGAAAACACAACACAACCTGGGGCATTAGGTGGTATGTTTTGCTTTGGAGATGAGTCTGTTGGAAAATTGTTGTCCTCATGCAATGACTGTGGGCCTGGGGCGGTACGGGAGCAGTATAAAAGCAGTTCCATCTGCTCACTCTCTCATCCACTCCTCTCCTCCACACAATCTCCTTGGGAACAAGGTGAGTCTGAAGCTCTTTATTCTATTATTCCTTCTCATCATTATCCTTCCATGGGATTTTTCAGTACAAAACTGTCCCTTTGCTCTATACCCGATTTTGGGGTTGCTTTCCATGGGAGTGGGAAAGAGGCAAAAGGGGTGACATGGAGAGAGGTTGGAGCTCACTTAGGTGCCTCCTGTGGCATGGGCTAGAAAGGGATCTCTGGAGGCTTGGTTGCATTTTGCAGGTCTCTTTTGGGCTTTGGAGAAGGAGAAGCCTGTGGGTCTCCCGATGATAATTCCATATCTTCGTGCCAGCTCGTGTCTTCTCTATCTTGTGGTGGTGTTACAGGCTTCTACTCACCCCTTACTCTTTTCTACCCCCTGCCCTCTGTGCCAGGTGCACCTGCAGCCCCAAGACATGTCCTGCTACACCCCGTGCCGGCCCTGCCAGCCCTGCGGCCCCACCCCACTGGCCAACAGCTGCAATGAGCCCTGTGTCCGGCAGTGCCAGGACTCCACCGTGGCCATCCAGCCCTCCCCAGTCGTGGTGACCCTGCCTGGGCCCATCCTCAGCTCCTTCCCTCAGAACACCGTGGTGGGATCCTCCACCTCCGCTGCTGTTGGCAGCATCCTCAGCTCTCAGGGAGTGCCCATCAACTCTGGGGGCTTTGGCCTCTCAGGCTTGGGCAGTGGCCTGTGTGGCTCGAGGTGCTTTCCCTGCTAAAGCTGCTGGTGATGATTCCAGGGAAGGAACCCAGGGATTCAACAAGATGGTACTTCACAGGTGATGGAGAATCGGCTTGTTGCTTCCCGAGGGGCTGAGCCACCCCAGCAGCCCTTGCAAGAGGACTCTTGGGAAGCATGGTCCAACTCTGGGGCCCATCTGCCCTCTGCCCCTCTCTGCTTTCCCTCCTGTGTCCTTGTTGCCTTGTCCCTGGGCTGTGAGCCCCACACAGCCATCCAGGAGAGGACCTGCTGGCTCTGCTCCCTCTGTTGGGCAGGCAGATGGACTTCTAGAGGGTTGTCAGCCACAGCCATGTGGCACAATTCCTTATCTGTTCCTGGTGCTCACTGCACCATGACCATCACTCAAAATTACCTAATTTCCCTCTCTTGACTCATTAAAGTTCTGCTGCATATGAGCCCTTGCCTCTGTGTCATTTCCCTTGCAGATGCTCTCCCAAAATGACCAGGGAGAGAAATGTCGCTCAATCTTTGTTCTGGGAGGAGGCGTTTGGGGATGCTTCTAAAGCGACTGGTAACACAGGCTCACACTTAGTGAGACATTGGATTACTCTCTGCTTTTTAAATCTTGCAAAACTAGCAGGAAGATGATATTCCAGATGATGATATTCCAGCTGCCAAAGGGATTTTATTGCTAGTGGCATCCATGGCTAACTTAAATCTCTGTGGACGGGAAGTTCATCCAGAGCATCGACCCAACCTCCCCACTAATTTCTGAGCAGATTCAGATGCTGCTTTCCACAGTTATTCTCGCACAGCCGATTTGATTGTGGAGTGACCACAGCTGCAGCATCAACTTCAAGCCATGGCAGAGCCACTGGGAAAGCTGGGAAAGCAGCCACAGGGGTCCAGTGGTCAGTGCTGGGCCATCCCCAAGTGGGGAGTCACTGTCACAGCCTCCCCAGTCACTTTTCCGTAGCCATAGCTTGTCGCTCTTGGCAGTCGCCAACTACACCAAATGTGTGAACTGAAATACATGCAGGTAACCAAAACAGCCAAAATCTACACCCAAAGTGTAAAGGGCAGATTTATTCCATCAGCACTCTGGCAAAATGGGGAGACAGACACTGCTGAGCTTATTCCATCTTATAAAGGACAAACAGTGTGTGCAATGGGCCTGTGTCCTGCTTAACTCAGGGCCTGATGCAGGCCCATCCTTTCACAAGTCTGTGTTTTTATAACCTCTGAGCTTCTTAACTGTCCTCACCTCCTACAAGTAGGCCCAAGCCTGTGGGAAAAATGTTTTTAAGTATTTAACAACGCCCTGTTATCTTTTCTGAGAGATTTCAGTTTCTTTCAGCAGGCATAAAACAACCCTGAGCAAACACAAATGCATGAAATTTTCACACTGAGTATTTTTAGCATGTCCCAGGTGCAAGTTTGGCCTTTGAGTGAAAAGAACTCTAAAACCAACTTATTTTCCTTCTCCTTGCCAATCTTCCGTTTTTAACTGTTGCCTTCCAACAATCCACCACTACAGCTGGGGAGATGGACTCCTCATGTGAAGATTGGTTGGGCTCCCCATCATCTGTACGGTGTTCTCCAAGGCAGAGGAGGGAATTTGTGTCCAGGGTGCAGTGAGGCAGGGCCCCACTCCTCCTGGCTCTGCAGAAGCAAGAAACATCTTCCTCAGTGGCAAGGGATGGTCTCTAGACAGGAGCCTATGTCACACTCTTCCTTCCATCGGGGAAGAACCTGTGCTCTGATCTATACTTGCCATTTCCCCCCAGAGCAACACCTTTC
>VXAC01006633.1:11699-35876 GCA_013399225.1 Rhipidura dahli | reverse complement strand
GGCCGGGAAGAGCCGGCGGGAGGCGGCTGGAGCCAGGCGGGAGCGGGCCGGGAGGAGCCGCCATGGAGCGGAAGAGGTGGGAGCGCTCGGCGGGGCCGCCCCGGGCGCGGGGGGGCCGCGGGAGGCCGGGCCGGGGCTGCAGCCACAGGTGGAGGGGAAAGGAGCGGGGTCCTGCCCCGGGGCAGCCGCGGGGGTTCGGGGATGCTCGGCCCCCCTCAGTGATGGGGGAGCGCCGTGAGGAGCCCCCGCGCCCCCTCAGAGCGGCTCGTGCCCCGCGCCGCCCGGGGGGCTTTATTCNCTCGTGCCCTGCGACGCCTGGGGTTCTTTATTCTCAAATGAACAGCCGGGGTGTTGTTTCTCCTTTCTCGGGGCTCGCTCTGCTGCTTTTTGGGTGTACTTAGGAATTCTGGGGAGGGAGCGTCGGCTGCTCGCGGTGGTGGCTCCGGGGCGGGCTCGGGATGCGCCTTCCCGGGAGTGTGGCTGTGGGGGAGCGCATGGCCCGGGAGCCGGAGGGTTTCTATTTATAACCCTGCATGGCTCATATGGCTGTAGGTGGCCATATGGATCCTCCCCGCACCCACGAGGCACCCGCGGGCTGAGGTGTGAAACTCGGGTCCAGCGGGAGCTGGGAACGCAGCAGGAGCTGTCCCCGTGTCCTCACCTGGCCCTGCTTGTCGGGAAAATCCGTACCATCAACTTCTGCATGTGTCACAGAATCTTCACAGGATGCATCTCATTCCATCCCGTGCCATGCGCAGGGACACCTTCCACTTGACCAGGTGGCTCCAAGCCCCGTCCAGCCTGGCCTTGGACACTGCCAGGGATCCGGGGGCAGCCACAGCTTTAGCTTCAGGTTTCATTTTTAGAATCAGATTATGGTTGTGAGAAAAGGGTGAGTGAACCAGAAAATGCCATCTTTGAGAGCATGAAGCCGATTCTGCTGCTGCAGCTCGGAGGCTGAGGGCAGGATGAGACCACCACCACCAGCAGCTGAAAGCTTCAAAGATCCCTGTTTTTCCCAGAACTTGTTTGTAAAGTTGCAGTGTCGGAGTTGAACTTTTATAAAAAGGGGGAGAGAGCATAAGAAGCATGTTTTTATTCCCAAACTATTATGGGTTTTCCCTTTGTATCAATTTGGACAGAGATCAAAGGTAGAATGGAGCTTTGTTGAGCTAATTTTTGGTTTCTGTTGCATTTTGCATTACCTCAGAGTGGCAGATACAGATGTGGCAGTTCAGTAATGCCTGTGCGAGTTCTGTCTGTTGTTTACCTGGGTGATTGTTCTGTCCAGCTCTCGGGGATGTACAGACACCGGGAGGGTTTGTGAGATGTGAGTGTGAGCCAGTCTCTGGCTGGAAATGACACCTTCCTCGATGTGTGTGGACCTGGGCAGGTTTTTAAAACCAGTCCTCGAACCTCATCCTTAGGAGAGTTTCTGGCTGATTCGGTGGGACTTGTGGGCTGGATTTGGAGTGAGCAGGAAAAATGCAGGATTTCAGGAAGAAAATTGTGGCAGGGATTTTGCCAAAGTGGCAGGTTGTCTTTGAGAGAGTCTTGGCTCTCTTCAGACTCAGGGTTCCACATGGAAGAAGGACAATTTGGTGCTGCTTTGTGGGGCTTTTTTCGTCAGAGTGTTTTTTCCTGAAGGTTTGATGACCAAATGTCAGAAATTTGGGATCACTACTCATCTCTGCCTCAGGTTGTCAGCATTACTGTGCTGGGAAACTTCACATTCTTGTGTGAAACTTATTTTGTTGAGAATCCCTTACCTTTGCAGCACAAATGTAAGAAGTTGGAAGGGAATGTTTTTAACACTCCCCCAAGGATATTTTGATCAGTACAGTCTTTTCAAAAAAAAAAATTGTGGAGCAGAATGCTTTTACTGAGTCTGTACTTCGCGTTTCCTCTGTTGCTCTGGTTTGCCCGCAGGGAAGCTCATGATTTCTTCTCATGAGAAGGAAACGGCCTCAAGTTGCACCAGGGGGCGTTTAGGTTGGGTATTAGGGAAATTTTTTTCATGGAAAGGGTTGTAAAGGATTAGAACAGGCTGCCCGGGGCAGTGGTGGAGTCATCATCCCTGGAAATGTTCACAAAACACGTGGATGTGGCACTTGAGGACATGGTTTAGTGGTGACCATGGTGGCGATGCTGGGGTGATGGTTGGATTTGATGATCTTAAAGGTCTTTTCCATCCGTAACAATTCCATGCCGCCTGAGTTGAGCCCTACAACAGCATCTGTTTGTATTTGTGTTTCTCCCTGTGTTGCAGAGCTGTCACTTGGGCTTTTCTTTAGAGGTGTGATGCTTCTGGAAATTTGGGAGATTTTGTATGTCTGGAAGTGCTTTGTTTGGGGTTTTTGGGCGTGGGGTTTTGGTATGGTTGGAGTCCAAGTTGCTGAACGAAGACTTCCCCTCCCCACCCCGTCTTGCCTTGCGGGGCAGGGAGCATCATCCCTTGGGAGCGTCATCCCTCCTCCCACGTGCTTGGGACAGCCCCGGTGGGAAGGGACAGGTCGGGTCCCCGAGGCTGCTCCATGCGGAGCCCCGGGACGGGGCTGTGGATGTGTGAGGGTGTGGGGTGGGCTGTGGCAGCCGGAGGTGTCACCCAGCTGGTCTTGCATGGTGTTTGTGGCTGTGCCAGCCCATCCCAGCATAACACAGCTGGAGTGCGGGACCCCGAGGCAGGGCTGGGTGTAGATGCTGCATCCAGGGATAACTGTGAGGATGCTGCGAAAGAGACGCTGACAGTGGTGGGTTGTGCGATGTCCTGGGGTCCCCATCTCCCTGGGGGCACCGTCGGGGGGTCCTGCAGCCCTCCAGGAGCCGCTGGTGCTGGGATTTGCCTGGAGCAGAGCTGGGGAGAGAAGTGAGAGGAGGGAGCACGATAGAAAGCAAGGAGAATCATTTTGTCTTCTTCCCTTGCCCCATCCAGTGAGGAAGCGAGGCTCTGAGCGTCTGCTTTCCATTTTCCCTGGATTATTCCTGCCTCCATTTCTTCCAGAGGCACGCGGTGGCTGGGTTTGCTCGGGTTATTTTTTTTGTCTTTTGTCCTTTGCTTCCCAAGTTGTGCAGATCCTGTGCAGGCTAAATGGGAGAGCGGAGGGGAGGAGACTGTGATGAGGGAGGAGGGGAGAGGGCCTGGGCAGCCGCTCTCTCCTTAAGGATATAAGGCAGGAAACAAAGGGTGAGCTGCACATGGAGAGCAGGGACACCTGGCAGGCCTGGTCCTTCAATAGGCTGCCCCAAACGCGGCTTAATCCGCACGGAAAAGTCTGGGAATGGGAGCTGCGGGTGGCTCGGGGTGGGTCCCAGCAGCCAGGTCTGTTTTGTTAGCGGGAGCCAGGCAGCCCGAGCAGATAAAGCCCCGGAGCTGGTGATGGGCAAGCATGTAAAATCCTTTGCAACTTGTAAACTCCTTTGCAACTTGGCCGTGTCCTTGCCTTTCACACACGGGGAACTGCGGCAGATCCTAATTCGGGAGCCTGGGATCAATCTGGGCTCACAGAGTCACTGCCTGGGGGGATGTTACAGAGCAGAGGTTGGGATTTACAGCTTTGTACCAAAATGTCTCATTTCTGGGCCTCTTTGAAATCTCTGTGCAAAACCAGGAGTGCAGGAGGAGTGGAAGGAGGTAAATTCTGTGTTTTGTGACATTTAAAGGGCGCTTTAACAGGGCTCAGAGTTCTGTGATGTTGGGGAAGTTTCTGTGTGTCCTGGTGTGCAGCAGGAATCCTGCTTGAGGTTTGGGTTCCTCTGGCTCCCCCCGACACCTCTGACCCTCCCAGGTGTGTGTGGGTCCCCCAATGTCCTGCATGGTCCTGCCAGGGTGTCTCCAGGAGCTCCAGAGCACCCCACCCCTTCCTTTCTCTGTCACCTTTTGGTCATAACTTTGCTCCCTGATCTGCTGTTGTCCCAGAGAGCCTGGGGACGATCCTGCCTTTTGCAAGACCTAATCAGAGTAAAAGTTTTTCTTCTGAACATTTCAGTGCTTTTCCTTTGGGCCAAGCTTCCCCAGGAAGAGACAGGACTCTCAGTCACTTCAGGTGGGTTTTTTGAGACTCTGAGCAGCTTTTCAGTTCTTCATTGCAAAATGACCACAGCACATACTAAACACACAGAGATGGAGAGCTCTGTTCCCTTAAAATCCTCTCTTTGACTGTACTGACTGTTCTGGAAGTTACTCTGCACTTAAATGCATTATTTTTAAACCTGCTAAGACACTAAACCCTAAATTGGAGCAGCAGATCTTGGAAGAGGGAGCAGTGCCGTGTTCTTTATACAGCAGGAGTTTCTCTTCCTGGCTTCACTGGCAGCGACAGCTCTGCCCTAAAGCTGCTGGAGTTGGTTATTCCTCTCCCTGGATTGAGGCAAATAATTCCCTTTATAGTTTGAAAAAGTGATTCACAAATCTGAGGCTGGACACACTCTCTGTTTCTGGTGCTTGGTCCTGCTCTGTGTTGTCTCCTGACCTGAGTGCAGCTCCACAGGCAGCTGGTCCAGCTGAGGAATAACCAGTGAGGGAGTGTTGCCTCCTCCTCCTCTCCCTGCCCTCCAAAAATGGATTATTTTCCTCAGCTGGTTCATTTGCATGAACACTGGGCTGTGGGAGCAGTGCTGGTGGCAGGGAGGAGATCCAGGCAGGATAAGCAGCTTGGGAGCAGTTGGAGCCAGGAGCTTCCTAAGCAGATGCTGTGTGGGATGACCACAACCTTTCAGTCTTAACTCCTTCAAGAGACTTCTCCAAATTTCAGTTTTAGTATAATTTATATGAAATTTATCTCAGTTTTTGGAGAGTTTTTCATACTTTGATTCTTTCTGGTTTTGGGGACTTTTTAAAATCTGTTTTTTTCATGCAGTCTGACTTGGCCTAATTGCTTTGTCACTGTCCTGTACCAGAAATTCTCTCTTATGCTGGTTTTCTCCAAATAAAGCTTCAGGGCAGCAGACAAGATGTGAAATTTTTTTGTTTAATTTGGTTTTTGTTTTGTTTTGTTCTGTTGTTGTTAAGAGCCTGGTGAGGCTGTCAGTATCTCACAGTGTGAAATAAGGTGGTAACTGACATTTTTGGTCTTAAAATGCCTCCCAACCCATTAGCCTGCAATAGTGTGATGAATATATAGGGAATGAGCTTCTCCTCGATGGGAGCTAGGATTGAATATACAAGTTGCAAGGTGAAACAAACCAGAAGTGAAAGTAATTGAGAGAATAGAGGTGTTATGATGCTCAGTGAGAAGGTGAACAATACTTGGTGTTTCTTGTCTGTACAGTCCTGCACTGCAGCCATAACACACTGGCTTATTTTTGCTTTACAAATAAAAAAAATAGCTTATGATATTGGATTATTAAAAAAAAAAAAACAACACAAAAAACCAAACTAAACACCAATAAAGAGTTGGAATAATTTGTGCCTACTCTCCAGGTTGAGTCTTTGTGGAAACACAGGTGTTACAGAAGAATTTCTCTTCCCTTTTGCCACTAAAGGAAAGTTTTCTGAGGTTTTGACCTTCATCTTTGCATCACTCTGTAATTGTTTTGCAGCTTGTCAGCAGTTAACTTCTGCTTTTCTCCTTTTCTGAAGTCTTCAGGATGCTATAAAAGATACAGAATCAAACCTGAATGTGCTGTTCAAGGGGCAGGGAGAGGAGACAAGGAGCATTTGTGGTGCTGGTCAAACACAACAGTCCTGGGAGAAGAAATTATACTTGAAAATGGGCATTTACTAAGAGAGACAACTGAATGAAAAGTGCATCTGTGCTAAGATCTTCCTTGATGGTTATTGTGTGAATTATGCTGCATTTGTTTACCTGATCTGAGTCTTCCTCCTGACATATAAAAACATTTTAACTCAATTTGTCTGGTCAAGACAAATTGAGTTAACGAGAAGGAGTTAATATGAAAGCAAAACCACGCATTTTAGAGTTGAATGTGAGCTCCATTCTTGAAAATTCAGCACGTGTTTTTCAGGAAGGAAATAAAAATCATCTCTCCTGAGTTGCACAGGCACTGCTGTGGAAGTGCAGAGGGTTTCAGTTTCCCTCCATGTCTCTTTGGTGTGTTTTTTGCAGCCCCAGTGGGAAGAAGTTCCGGAGCAAGCCGCAGCTGGCGCGTTACCTGGGCAGCTCCATGGACCTGGGCACCTTTGACTTCCGCACAGGGAAAATGCTGATGAACAAGATGAACAAGAACAGGCAGAGGATGCGCTACGACTGCTCCAACCAAGCCAAAGTAAGGCTGAGAGGCAGCAGCGCTTCCCCTCCCTGCTGTCGGACTGCCAGGGCAGCGTCTGCCAGAGAGGGAGAGAGAAGCATTTCATAACTGAAGTGTGAACTTGGAGTTATGTCAGAACAGCTCTGTTGGTGGGGGTTGGACAAATCCCAGGGGGTTGGTGCCATGGAGGAGAGCTGTGGTACTGCTCAGTCTTCTGTGGAGAAGGGTGGGGAAGAGACTGTCACCTTCCTCAGTTCCCAGCACAAGGAAGGCACTGACCTGTGAGAATGAGTCCAGAGGAGCCCCTCTGCTCTGGAGCCAGGCTGGGAGAGCTGGGGGTGCTCACCTGGAGAAGAGAAGCCTCTGGGGAGACCTCGAAGCCCATTCCAGTGCTTAGAGGGCTCCAGGAGAGCTGCAGAGGGACTGGGGACAAGGGCTGGAGGGACAGGAGCCAGGGAATGGCTTCCCAGTGCCAGAGGGCAGGGCTGGATGGGATCTTGGGCAGGACTTGTTCCCTGGGAAGGTGGGCAGGCCCTGGCACAGGGTGCCCAGAGCAGCTGTGGCGGCCCCTGGATCCCTGGCAGTGTCCAAGGCCAGGCTGGAGACTGGGGCCTGGAGCAGCCTGGGCCAGTGGGAGGTGTCCCTGCCCATGGTGGCAGGTGGCACTGGATGGGCTTTAAGGTCCTTTCCAACTGTTCAATGATTCCATGATCCCCTTCCTTGGAGAGTGAGCACACATTCTCCAGCATGATCTCCTCCAGATCCCCACATCTCCTGGGGCTGTGTAGCAGCTCTGCCCTGCCCTGGTCTGGCCTTTGGTTTGAGAGGAGAGGAGGCATTTGGGTCCACAGGGATGAGGATATGCTGCAGTGACTCCCTGGAGCTCTCCCGGGCCATGCTGGTGACTCAGCTTTGGAATTGATGGAAGGGGAGGTGGCATTTGGGGCAAAAAGTGGGAGAGGGAAGAGGACTGTGAGACCTATTTGTAGAACAAAATAAAAGATTCTCTAACTGGTAATTCAGACTGTTGAGGTGTAGTCAGGATGGCAGACAGGCTGCCTGTCTGGATTGATTGTCTCATGTAATTCCTAAGCATCTTCATCAGATGCTAAAATCTTGCCCAGAACCCAAAAGCTGCTGTCTATGCACCTAAACACTGAATGTGGAAAAGGCACAATGCTCATTTTTAGAATACATCAGCCAGTCAAGAATCATCATCACGAGAGTGCTGGGAATATTTCTTGCAGCCCTAGGTGCTGCAGTGATATTTTGAGACCTGCCTTGAGGCAGAGACCAGCAGCTCACACACCTCTCAGGCTAAAAATTCTGCCCAAAACTCTCAATAAATGTACAAATGTTATCACTGGCTTCTGAATGGATTAGCACCCAGATGGTTCAGAATTATATTTGTCCTGAATACATCTTTTCTACATCTCATGAATAAATCTGT
Organism: Rhipidura dahli; assembly: GCA_013399225.1. Taxonomy (NCBI): domain Eukaryota; kingdom Metazoa; phylum Chordata; class Aves; order Passeriformes; family Rhipiduridae; genus Rhipidura; species Rhipidura dahli. Next base: position 28,219 of record VXAC01006633.1, on the reverse strand, counting down.
GAAGCAGACACAGTGTTTGCATCCCCAAGAACAAAGTGTGTCCTACAGCCATTCCAAGAGTGGGGTGTTAGATTTTGGGCATGAGGAACAATCTTCCTTTGCTCCCCCTAACAGAAAATGTAGTTGTGTAGTGGAAAATTGATTATGAGCTTCATTTAAAAGCTGAGCTTTGTTCAGAACCAAAGGTAAAAAAAGGGATTCAGCTTCCAGCTGTGTTTGTTTCTTGGTCACAACTGGATTTAAAAAGAATGGTTTGGAGTGGTTTCTGATTCAGAAATCAGCCTCTAAATCCCTGTTTATAATTTTTTTATTTATTAAAAAGATTGTGTTGTAACCCTGCATTCTAGTGATTACACGTGGCTTCTTCTGACTCCTAAAGTCATTAAAAATGGGAGTAAAACTGATGTGTATGAACTGGAATGGGAGGAGGCTGCTATGTTAAACCGAATGAGTGGAAAACTTTGATAGGTCTAAAGCAAGATTTGAATTTAGTTATGCATTTTTAGCAGCCTGACTTGTATAACTTGAGATTAGACAAGATTTCAAGCCCAGGAACTGTTCCCTGCTGCACATCTTCGTGGCTGTAGTAGCATTTTAGCAAATTGAAACTATTTTTGTGGGCTTCTCCTTTTCTTTTTGTTTGAAACAGGGCAAGCCTGATTTGAACACAGCCCTGCCTGTGAGACAGACAGCCTCTATCTTCAAACAGCCTGTCACAAAGATCACAAACCACCCCAGCAACAAGGTGAAGAGTGACCCCCAGAAAGCTGTGGACCAGCCCAGACAGGTAAGGCTGAGAAACTCCTGGATTTGCTACTGGGAGGATCTTTAATTGTGTGATGCTAAGCAAATACTCCCTGGTGATTCCTGATCTCTGACACTTCAGAATTCAGAAAAACTTGGTCTTGCAGAAGCAGTGGCTTGCAGTGCTCCCAGCTCTTAAATCAGAACAAACCCCATTTCCAGTCTCTCTGTGGGCTATGGGCTCTGTGCACTGGGATTTATCAACTCCAGCCATTGGCTGGATCACAGTTCTGGGGTAGTTGAACTTGAATTTCCTTAATGCTGAAATTAAATTTTATCTACAAAATTTTTCCAACATTGTAACCACTTCAGGGGACACTTAGGTTTAGAATCACTGTCAAATGTTGCAATTGGGTAAGAATTTCATGTTCCATTAAATCCATGTTCCTGCACAGACCCCATCCTATGTGGTGTTACTCTGCCAGTATAAAATTGAAAGTTCACTTAGAATGTCATTATTAATATAAAATCAAAGTGCTTTTCTTACCATAATGTGTATTTGCAAGCAAGAGTACACACCAAAATTAAAGGAAAGGGTGGTCAGGACAAGGAGACACCCCGGTGAAATAAGCTATACCTGTTGGAACAGTGGAAACATTTTCTGAAAACTTCAAAAATCACATTTTGAAGGCAGTTTTTTGCTGTAATTTGTAAGAATTACAAAAATTTTGCTGTAATTTGTAAGAATTACATAAACCTAGTTCAACTAGAACCTCCAGGTGTGAGATAGAAGTTATCTGAAATGGACTTGGGTGGGGTTTTTTGGTGGTTGGGGTGGGTTTTTTCTGTTTTTTAAGCAGGCTGGCAGGGACTTAGCATGACTTCCTAGGGAAGCAGAACCTGTGTTCACAGTGTTGTTGCTATTCCTGCAGTTTTTGTAGTTAAGGCAGTAAAAGAGAACACTAAAGATAAAATGCCCTCTCCAAACTCTGAACTGGGTTTGTGTTCCTGTTTAAGATACTGTATTGGACTGCAGAATATTTCGACTTTAGCTCAGCAGACTCCAGATGTTTCTGCAAAATTTGAAAGCAGTGCCAAGTCCCATCATGCACTGGCTTAAAAATCACAGAATCACAGAATTCTTGGGAGCTGGATGGGATCTTAAAGATTATCCCATTCCACCCCCTGCCATGGGCAGGGACACCTTCCCCTATCCCAGGCTGCTCCAAGACCCATCCAGCCTGGCCTTGGACACTGCCAGGGCTGGGGCAGCCACAGCTGCTCTGGGTAAAAAAAAAAAAAAAAAATCACCTATTTGAAAGGCTAGAGAGTAGCCAGCCTGGGCTTGGGCTATGCCCTCATTCCCCTTTTTGGAAAAGTTATGTGGGGTCAGTTGCACTTGGATTTTGACAGGCAGGAAAAGGGGGTGGGATGTGTGTGGAGTGTTTGAGATGAATTCTTGATTTCTCAAAACCTCAATAAAAATGTGGGGTTTTTGCATGATAGTTGGTCCTCCAGCTATTCACTGCTCATCCTCCTGCACCAGGTGCATAGTTGAAGGTACATCAAGGTGATGTATTTGTCTTTCTACCAAACCAGACATTCAGGTGCCTTTAAGCTTGGGGAGGGCCTGTGATTCAAAACCTGCTAAAAAAGCATATGTGGGGGAAAGGACCAAACTGCTGGAGAGGAAGAAAATAATTCTTTACCTTGAATAGAGTTATTGCATTTCTTAACTTTCCGTGGGATACGTAGGAGAGAAATAGGGTGTAAAAAAGGCTGTCTCACACTGTGGGCTTGTAGTTGGAGTTGGCAAGCCTGGCCTTGCTGCTGCAGCTCAGAGCAGAGAAAGTTTCAGGCCCTGGAAGACAAGAGAGTTTTTCAAGGCAGCAAACTGGGACAGAGGAGTTGTGAGGTTGATTGGCAATGAGGACTGTTCCTGCTGTTGCACGTGGCACATCCCTTCTGTGGTAAATCCACACAAAACTGTCCCCAGCACCGCTGTTCCCTCCCTGCACAGGAGCACGGCTTTTGTGCAGTTATCAGTTTCATTTCTGGTTGTGCCAACAACCACCAGTAACCACCTGCTTTGACTGCAGCTCTTCTGGGAGAAGAAGCTGAGTGGACTGAACGCCTTTGACATTGCAGAGGAGCTGGTGAAAACAATGGACCTCCCCAAAGGCCTGCAAGGTAATCAGAGGGTGCCCTTCACTCAGGGCTGGCATTTTGGCACCTGGCAGCAGTCAGTGAAGGTGCTGAGGGTGAGCTCCCTGTTCCCAGAGCCTGCTAGGGCCGTGGCCATTCCTGCTGCAGCAGGAACTGTAGTGCCTTGCCTGGGGGTCCCAGTGCCCTTTGTTCTGAGGAAACTCTGAAGCAAAGCTTCTCAGCTTTTGGGGAGATTCACCTTCCAGGAGCAGCAGGGCATCCCAGAATGCTGTTTGGGTTTGGGTTGGGAGGGACCTCAAAGCCCATCCTGTTCCACCCCCTGCCATGGGCAGGGACACCTCCCACTATGCCAGGGTGCTCCAAACCCCAATGTCCAGCCTGGCCTTGGGCACTGCCAGGGATCCAGGGGCAGCCACAGCTGCTCTGGGCACCCTGTGCCAGGGCCTGCCCACCCTCCCAGGGAACAATTCCTGCCCAAGATCCCATCCAGCCCTGCCCTCTGGCACTGGGAAGCCATTCCCTGGCTCCTGCCCCTCCAGCCCTTGTCCCCAGTCCCTCTGCAGCTCTCCTGGAGCCCCTTTAGGCCCTGCAAGGGGCTTCAAGGTCTCCCTGGAGCCTTCTCCTCTCCAGGTGAACATCCCCAGCTCTCCAAGCCTTGTTCAAGCAGAATGGAAACATCTTCCCTTCCCACTTTGGTGGTTTTTATCATATTTTTGGTTGTAACAGAACAAGGAACTGCTCTAAGTTTAAATACCCTTGGAGAGCTGCACAGGTGCTGTTGGAAGCATTTAGGTCTGAGATTTATGTCGTGTGAGCTTTCAAACTGACAGCCTGTGCTTTGCCATTAAAATTTAATTCCCATTGTCCTGATTTCGCGCTCCCTGCCTGGGGCAGTGCTGCTTATGGATCTCCCTCCGCCTCACAGGGGTTGGCCCCGGCTGCACGGACGAGACTCTGCTCTCTGCCATTGCCAGTGCCCTGCACACCAGCACCATGCCCATCACTGGCCAGCTCTCTGCAGCTGTGGAGAAGAACCCTGGGGTCTGGCTGAACACCTCCCAGCCTCTGTGCAAAGCCTTCATGGTGACAGATGAAGATATCAGGTATGAACTGGAAGCAGCACTTGCTGTCCTGCAACCAGGTTCCTTGTGCCCAAGCAGTGCTTTTCTTGTCTTTCTAAATGTCTGTCCCACTGTGGCTGGGAATTAAATTGAATGGCTCTCTAGCAATAGAGTAGACAAAAGTTGTCACATTAAGCTCTGTCATGTGCTTAAAGCCCATTATTTTTTATTTTGGCCGTGCTCAGTTACTCTGAAGTTTCAGGCTCATGTTTGCTTTTCATGTCAAAGTTTCCTTTTATCAACAAAAGTGTCTGAGTTGGGGTAGCCTTGACTGAGGTACCTCAGGGCAGAGATGGGATTGGAGAAATCCTGAAAGGTGGAATTGGGTTCTCTTCACCTTCTTCTGTGTCAGAAAATGAATTAAATGAAAGTTATGGATTGACCCAGTCCAAGCCCTGCCTGCTGCGGCAGCGAGGAACAAGGATGGGGTGTATTCTGCTGTAGATTGCTTTAGTAGTGAAATGTTGTTAAATCAGGACTGGTCAAACTCTGCTTTAAGCTCTTGATGGAGAACTGAACATGCCAAAGGCCTGCAGCATGCAATTTACATTAATTAAGTGTTTAAAGGCAGTCCTTGCTTTGACTGCTTGATAAATCTTTTAGAATTACAGGCTGAGTTTTCTGTGCTTGATTTAGACATAAATGACCAGGGAAAACAGTCTGTTTGTAACCTTGATGTCCTGTGGCTGAGCTGAAATAGGAGCCCCATGAGCTGATCAATTGTTGATCACTTCTTTGCTGTGACTTTGACTTCATAGGGTTGGGACTCAAAAAGAAAATGAGCAGAAAGAAATGGCCTGAAACTTAATTTTCTCCAGTCTTATTTTTGAAAGTCTGTGCAGGGTAGGCTGACTTGTTAGTACTAGGAGTTAAAAACTAGCATTAGGCTAAGAAAAAAAAACAGCTGCTAGATTAGCCAAACTTTAGCCAGAAATCAACAGGTGCAGGACTTGTAATGGAAAATACTGGACAAATTTTTAAAATGTTTTTATCTTCATTTTCAGTACAGTGCCAGGCAGGGGATTTTTGGTTGTTTTTTTTTTTTTTTTTGTTTTACAATAGAGTTTTTAGAGGGCTTTTCTAGCCCATGCTTGTCTCATGTTGGAAGGACTGGAGACTCTTTTCCCTTGGCAGAGGCAGCCCTGGGGACTGATGTTGGGTGTCCCTTGTGTTGGACAGGAAGCAGGAGGAGCTGGTGCAGCAGGTGAGGAAGAGGCTGGAGGAGGCCCTGATGGCCGACATGCTGGCCCACGTGGAGGAGATTGCCAGGGATGGGGAGCCTCCCTTGGAGAAAGAAGGAGCAGAGGAGGAAGGAGAAGAAGAGGAGGAGGAGGAGGAGCAGGACCATGACCAGGAGATGGAGAATGTATAGTCCAGGTAAGGTGGTAGTGCTCTGTCTCACCTCAAACACCGGGGACAGGGAGGTTTCCAGGAGGAATCTTAAATATTGATGAATCTTTGCTTTTTTGCCTGTGCTTTGAAAGGTGCGATGGCCTTGGGTCAGGAATGGGGGAAGAGGGTGNCAGTGCCCGAGGCCAGGCTGGACATTGGGGCTGGGGATGGGTCTGGAGCACCAGGAGTGGCTGAGGGAGCTGGGGGAGGCTGAGCCTGGAGAGAAGGAGGCTCAGGGTTCAGCCCCAGGTGTCTCAGCCTGTCTCCACAGGAAAGGTTCTCCAGCCCTAGGATCAACTTAGTAGCCTCCTCTGGAGCCTCTGAGACAAAAATCAAGAATGTGGTGGGGGGAGAAAAGGGACGTTTTAGGATGAATAGCTGAGAGGTCCTTTGGAGGGAATCTTTGGATCCTTTGGAGGGAATCTTTGGATCCTTTGGAGGGGATCTCAGGTAGGAGGAAGATTGAGTCTGTTAAGAAATCCTTGAAGCCTGAAGGTTGATTATAATGTGCGATCTGCTTGGCCTTTGGGAGATCCCATCTCATACCTGGGCTCTTTTTTCCCATTTTCTCATGTCACCAACAGTAGCTTTGTTTGGACAGTGAATACCTTGAATTCCTTTCTGCTGTAGAGGTCTGTCAACAGGCAGGAGCAGAGCAAACTGACTTCTGCAGGTGAAATCCAGGAGATAAAGACATAGATGTGTTATGACAGGGGGATTTCTTCTTTTAAGAAAAGACATAAAAATTCTTTTTGACTTACAAGTTTGTTTTTTTTTTCCTCTTTCAGGGAGTTCCCTCAGAGAATTCCCAGTACAAACCCACTCAGCAGGGTCAGCACAACCATTCACAGAGCCAAGAGTGCACTACCAGTCCAGCTGTACCCCAGAGCCTTTGGATGGACTTCAGGAAATGTGGAAGCTGAGGGTTCATTCATTGCTGGGGACTTTTGCAGATGGAACTTGACTAAACTCTACTCCCCTTCCTTTTTCTAAAGGGGTAGGGTGATTGGCAATGCAAAAGTGGGGGGATAAAGGAATATCACATGGTGGGAGGGAAAATCCTGGGAACCGAATTTGCTGGGTCTTTTTTTTTTTTTCTTTTTTTTTTGGTGTTCTTTTTGTGGGTCAGTGCTGGGTGATATGTTTTTAAGCTTTTCTATCAAGTACTTTTAATGACCCACAGAAACAATTTTCTCTCTAACCCAAGGGAGGGAGATGCTGTTTCACTCCTTGGCTACTCTGCTGTGGGCTACCTGTTTGTACCTGACTGTAGGGAGGTCATTTCATGTCGTCAGTGGTTCATTCCATGTGTGAATTCCAGTCACTGAATTGCCATTTCCTCACAAGACCACATTGGTCTTGGAAGTGTAGTCTCAGAGCTGAGCTGCCAGTGCCTCTCCCACCTGCGCTTGGGTGAGGAGGGGAAGTTGCACTCGAGGACTTGGGCTGCCAGCTCTGGGAATTGGGGGTTTTGGTTATTCCACACCACAGTTTGGATACAGAGCTCTGTGTGTCCAGACATTCTGAACAGTCTTGGAGGCAAATATACCCAGCCTGAGGTATATTTTACTTTGGTTTAAGTCTAGTCAGAAGGACTTTCTCAACTGGGGATGGAAGGATGACTCATTTCTGACTGATAATGAGGAAGACTTCCTCCTTTTTCTCTTCTGGTGCCAAGAACCTGCCCTCTGTTCCTGTGTGGAGGGAAGGGGATCCATTCCAACAGGTGTGGCTATACTGCAGGTGTGCAGTAATGTTCTGACCTCTTAAAAAAAAAAAGGAAAAAGGTTGATTTTTCTATGATTGATATCTAAAAAATGAATTTAAAGCTTTTTAAGTATTGAATCTTTCTTATTTGCATGTGCAGTGAAGTGACCAGCATTTTGTGTCAAAAATTGGACTGATGTGAAACCTGCCTTAACGTGTTTATAAGTATTTGGCTTCACCGTGGGTACCTTGATTGATTCCTCAGTCTCTTCCAGTATATCTTTGAGCATATTGGGGTAACTTGTGGCTAAAAATGAATTTCTCTGGGAAGGGAGACAAGGAGAGGGGAGGAAGATGAGAACTGATAGCTTGGGGAATGTGTTGACTGGGTTGCAAAAGTTATTTTAGTCTTAGGGTATCCATTGCATAATCCGTGTGTGGACGTCACGGCTGAGAGAACACTACAAAGTGGTGGATTAAATATTGTGCCACCAACCAATTGTACAAGTTGTTGGTATCCCAAAACTTGGGGAAGAAAGTAGCTCCCAGAGCCTTTATTGTGTGAGAAAGATTAGCAGGGACAGCCAGGGGCTGGGGAATTGCCTTGGGGAGTAGTGCAGCTTAGTGATCCCTGAAATACCCCTTGCCAGAGTGATTGATCCTGTATGTACTCATTTCTTAAAGGTTTGAAAACACAGATTTGGTTGATGTCGCTCATTTGAGTTCTGCAAGGAGACTGAATTGTACTTTGCTGCTGCTCTGCCAGGTGCTGCTTTGGGGAGCTTTACCTGGCATTGCAGGCAGTGACCATTATTTTCCTTTCTGAACAGTCTGTTACAGTTACTACTCTGTAAATCTGTCCTCTTGTAAGTCATGGTGTGGAATTAAATGTTTCTCACAAAGAAGAGGTTCTTCTAGTCTGCCTCGAGCCCTTACCTGGAGTTTTGTGCTCTGCCCTTTCCACTTCTCCCCCTGGAGATGCTCTGGGGGTTCTGTTGTGGGCTCCACGCTGAGAGTTGGATCTGGAGAATGTGGAGGGAAAGTCGTGGAAAGCAGTTCATTCTAGCTGCAGAATCTTCTCCTGTGTCCTCGCCAAGGGAGAGGCTGCTAGGGTGTCCCATCTCTTGGGCGGGTTGATGATAGAGTCACAGAATTGTTAAGGTGGCAAAAGATCCTTAAGATCATGAAGTCCAACCATCAGCCCAGCACCACCACATTCCCCACTAAACCGTGTCCTCAGGTGCCACATCCATGCTGCTTTTGAACTCTCCCAGGGATGGTGACTCCACCACTGCCCTGGGCAGCCTGTGCCAGGGCCGGGCAACCCTTCCTGTGAAAAAGAAAAAATTAAAAAATCCTTAATATCCAATGTAAACCTCTCCTGGCTCAACTTGAGTCCATTCCCATATGGCCCTTTGAAGCTCACATCCCACACCAGAGGTGTCCTTGTGACCAGAGCAATCTTGTTCTGACACTGTGGCCTTTTTAAAACTTGTTTAATATCTGATGATGTCTTCATCTACTTTTACTTAAATCTAAACCTGCCCTAAGTGTAGGTAGAGCCAAACACTGGTGATTGAGATCTTGATACTCATATTTTGACACACTGAATGTCAGTTTTGAATTGGTGCCAACTCTCTTGTTTATCCCCCACTGCTTTCCCTGTCCGGCTCTCTTCCCTTCAGTTTACAAAGTTTATTCATGTTTTCATTGATATGGTGGAGTGGCTTGTGCAAAGTGCCAGAAAGGGGCCCAGGGCTCCTCTCACAGCCAAAGAAAGTGAAATAACTTTACCTGCTTACCAAGGTAAGGAAAGCAAGTGTTTCTTTGACCATGAAGTCATTTTCATGTTGCTGCAGTAACAACTGGATCTGTTTGTCTTATCTCAGCCCTGGCCGTGACTGACGGGCATAAAGTGTCTGCCATTATCAAATCTATCCCCAGGGTGGAGAAAGCAGCTTGTTTCAGGTATAGCTTGTTAAGCACATGATTCAAGTACAATAATGTACTTAAAAGCAGTTGAGTGGAATTGGGGCAAAGCTTGTATTTCATTAATTAATATTCTCTTCTGCATAGGGTGTTGGTGGCTACAGTTTTTTCCTCTCCACTTTGTTTTACAAAATCTAAAGATTTAAAGGGAATGTCATTTTCCTGTTGTTTGGGGAGTGTTATTTTTACTGAAATCTAGCTGGATGAAATTTTGTGCAAACCATAGCAAGAATTGGAATGGATATTGGTGCAGTCTGGATTTGGCCAGCAGAGCTCTTGGAGGTGGTTCTGCCCAGGAAAGGTTGGCTCGATTCACATCTGAAATTGAACTTGCTGAACTGGCTGTTGAGCAAGGAAAGGGAGGAGTTTTCTTGCTTGTAAACTGAGCACATCAGGAAGGGAAGACAGTCGGGGATGACAGGGCTGGACTCTGGGAATGCAGGCATGTTAAACCCTGCCTGGGGCGGCTCTGATGTCATGGCTGGGAGTTTGGGTTGGAAAGGAGCTTAAAGCCCATCCCATCCCCTGCCATGGGCAGGGACACTTCCCACTGTCCCAAGGTGCTCCAAACCCCATCCAGCCTGGCCTTGGACAGTGCCAGGGATCCAGGGGCAGCCACAGCTGCTCTGGGCACCCTGTGCCAGGGCCTGCCCACCCTCCCAGGGAACCATTCCTTCCCAAGATCCCATCTAAATACTCGTGGCTGCTCTGTGGGATATGAATGAAGCAGAACACTTGGAAGGACTCCTGAGTCATGTGCTTTTGTCTTGCTTTGAGGAGGGACCATTCTGTCTGAACTGATGCTCCTGGTCCTTGGAAAGTGTGGGTTAATGTATTTAAAGGAGGAGGAGACAGGAGAATGTTTAATGAAGAAAAAGTAATTTTTTTGGTAATAGCTCTCCAGTCAGGAAATCCCAGTTATTTGGGATTATGTCCATGAAAACAATCTCCAAGAGTCCAGATGCCCATGCAAATACTTGGATAATACCACTTCTTCCCTATCACATAAAATGCATATTCCTGGCTGTTGTCACTCTGAACAGGAATTTCTGCATCTGCTGGAACTGCTCCAGACTTTGGGGTCGACTGAGGTTCCCGGTGTTGCCTATTTTACCTCCCTGCTTTAATGAAACACAGACACGGGAAGAAGGTGTCCTAATTCTTCAGCACAGAAAATAATGTCCTCTATGGGCTGTAGTGAGCTAAAAACTTGGATTTGTTCTCAGATTAGCAGGGATCAACTTGAATTAATGAGGGAAAACCTTTCTCCCCCTCCTCCCAAGGCTGATCCCGTGAGTAGCTGGAGTGTAGGAGAGAACAGCACAGAACAGTGTGTGCTAAATGGTATTTACAGTGACAGAACATTTGGGAGGGTGGGAAGAGAAAAACATTTTGAACTCCAGAATGACCCACCAAGTGCACTTGGAATTGTCAGGGCATTGCTGAGCACTCCTATTTAGTATTGCCAATTTCTTACCAGTATCCGTAACTGCTGCTGACTAACACCACCTGAGAAAGAATACTGACCTCCAATGGGAAAGCTTTTGGTCAATTCATTAAATAAATCTCCGAGTGGATTTCTCTTACCTCGCAGAGTCACAAACAGCTCAGTTGGAGACTGCACAGATTTGGGTAGTGAGTGACCTCAAGTGGTTTGGCTTCAGTGGCAAAATTCAGGAAAGCTTCGCTGTAGGAATCTGGTTTCATTTGCTTGTACAAATGCCAAGGTTTCAAATAAAAAGAATCCCAGAATGGTTTGGCTTAGAAAAAACCTTAAAGCCCATCCAGTGCCACCCGTGCCATGGGCAGGGACACCTCCCACTGTCCCAGGCTGCTCCAAGCCCCAGTCTCCAGCCTGGCCTTGGGCACTGCCAGGGATCCAGGGGCAGCCACAGCTGCTCTGGGCACCCTGTGCCAGGGCCTGCCCACCCTCCCAGGGAACAATTCCTGCCCAAGATCCCATCCAGCCCTGCCCTCTGGCACTGGGAAGCCATTCCCTGGCTCCTGTCCCTCCAGCCCTTGTCCCCAGTCCCTCTGCAGCTCTCCTGGAGCCCCTTTAGGCCCTGCAAGGGGCTCTGAGCTCTCCCTGGAGCCTTCTCCTCTCCAGGTGAGCACCCTCAGCTCTCCCAGCCTGGCTCCAGAGCAGAGGGGCTCCAGCCCTGGGAGCAGCTCTGTGGCCTCCTCTGGACTGGTTCCAGCAGCTCCACGTCCTCCTGCTGTTGGGGGCCCAAAGCTGGACATGGTGTTCCAGGTGGGGTATAGACTCCCAAGCTTGGAAAAAGATTAATCCTATAAAGTTCCTACATGTTTTTGTTGCAAGATAAGTGCAGTTCCCTGTCCTGAATCAGCCTGCTGGGCACTTTTTTGGGGGTTTAGTGATCTGAAGGGCTGTAAAACTTGAAAGTGCAGTGTACCAGCTTTTATTATTTCATGCTTTTGTCTGATCTGCAATTAATTCTTAGCTTTCCATCAAGTTGGCTTCTCCACTACTCCAAAGTCATTACCTGACAGCTCAATTCTTCATTCATCTAGTGCATGAAAAAAAGCCCTTTGCTAATGGCTTCCCCCAAGGTGCCTCTTTCATGTCCTGCTGTGGGGAGGGAATTTCTGAAGGTGCTGTGGTGGGGATGCCAAGAGGAACAGAGAAAAGGCTGCTCGGCCTGGTGGTGCTGAGGGATCACAGTGGGCCAGGTTTGGATGACCTCAGTGGAAGCTTGTGCCTCTACTGCAGCTGTGGCACATCACAGTGACATTGAGCCTCCTCTCCTTGAGCTGTCCCCATATGCTGTTCCCTCAGTCAGCGACTTTGTGGGATGATTGATCTCAGGCTGAGGTCATCTTTCAAGTTCCAGATCTTGTCAATCTGTCTGGCTCCACCCACATGCAGTGATTCAGCTCCCGATGTGCTGAAATATTCCCTTAAACCTTCCCACACAGTGTTAGGGCTTTTTTGTGGTTCTGCTCAGAGCTGCAGCACCTCTTCTGTGCTGTGCTCCAAGCCTGTGCTTTCTGCATGGTATTTGCATGTGCTTGGAGAGCTGCACAAAGTAGAGATTGACCTCCTAAAGAGAAGAGCAGATACAATTGTTCTTTAAAAGTATTTTTTCCTCTAAACTTTGGACCTCATTTTATAGAATTTGGCTAATGTGCTGTGATGTAGGCAAATGTTAAAATACAGGGAGCAGCCCTGGGGAGAAGGACTTGGTGCTGCTGGTGGGTGAGAGGCCCAACCTGCCCTGGCCGTGGGCACTGACCCCAAAAACTCCCCCTGTGCTGGGCTGAGCCCCGAGTGGGGGCAGCAGGGGAGGGGGGGATTCTGCCCCTCTGCCCTGCTCAGCTGAGACCCCACCTGCAGAGCTGCCCCAGCCCTGGGGAACAACAGCAGGAGGACGTGGAGCTGCTGGAGCCAGTCCAGAGGAGGCCACAGAGCTGCTCCCAGGGCTGGAGCCCCTCTGCTCTGGAGCCAGGCTGGGAGAGCTGAGGGTGCTCACCTGGAGAGGAGAAGGCTCCAGGGAGAGCTCAGAGCCCCTTGCAGGGCCTAAAGGGGCTCCAGGAGAGCTGCAGAGGGACTGGGGACAAGGGCTGGAGGGGCAGGAGCCAGGGAATGGCTTCCCAGTGCCAGAGGGCAGGGCTGGATGGGATCTTGGGCAGGAATTGTTCCCTGGGAGGGTGGGCAGGCCCTGGCACAGGGTGCCCAGAGCAGCTGTGGCTGCCCCTGGATCCCTGGCAGTGCCCAAGGCCAGGCTGGACACTGGGGCTTGGAGCAGCCTGGGCCAGTGGGAGGTGTTCCTGCCCATGGCAGGGGATGAAATTGGATGATCTTCACCATCCCTTCCAACCCCAATCAGTCTGGGATGATTCTGTGACAGCTGTGGGATTTTCTGGTGGGGGAGCAGGAGGGTTCCCCTGTCTGTGTTCACTAATCCTGTCTTTAGGGGTTGATCTACAAAGGATGGTCTGTATTGCAGAATAAATATTCCAGCTTGGATCTTGCCACTTCTGCCATTGCTCACTTGACCTGGAATCAGCAGCAGTTGCAGAGTTGTTCCTGGGGGAGTTGGGCTCACAGACCTGAGGTGGCACCAATGCTCTGCTGAACTTCTGTTGCTGTTTCTCCATGTAGGAACCACCTGAATAGGCTGTGACACCTGGTGTGCTTTAGTTCTGTAATTCCCTGTCTGTACATGGGATTGTGTTGTTCTTTTTGTGACATCTTCTGTAGATTACAGAATCCCAGAATGTTTTGGGTTGGAAGGGACCTTAAAGCCCATCCCATTCCACCCCCTGCCATGGGCAGGGACACCTCCCACTGTCCCAGGCTGCTCCAAGCCCCAGTGTCCAGCCTGGCCTTGGACACGGCCAGGGATGGGGCAGCCACAGCTTTAATGGTCAGACACAAATAGTTACAGGCAGTGCAAACACTTGGGAATGAGTCCTGCTGGGACATGGGGAAAGCACTTGGACAGATGGGCTTGGAAGCAGCAAGCAAGTGCCTTCTCTTTGCTCTTGGGTTTAGTGAGATTGGTTCTTCTGCATGGTCATGTTTTGGGAAAGAAATGGAGTTGTGCTGAACAACTTCCCTGGTTTGTAGATTCGTTTCCTCTGTTAATGGGAGACACAATTCTCTTTAAGAACTGCTAATTGCTCAGGTTAAAAAAACCCCAAAGGCCACTTGGTGTCATGCCTGGAATTAAGAGTCTCAGAAGAAAGTGTGAGCTAGTTCTGCTGAAAATGGAACAGATCAGAGGCACAACATCTACAAACCAGGTTTGCCAAAGTGCTTAAAATAACAACTGGCAGTTTCCCTGGGTGTTGTTGGACTTGATGTAGAAATTTCCCAAAAGGACTGAGAGAGCACAGAGAGGCAAAAACGGCAGTGCTGGGAGTGCAGCTCCTGAGGGGATTTTGAAAGCCCACAGGACACATCAGAGCTGGTGATGTGGTGGCCTGTGGTGGCCAGGAGTGTGTTTAGGGTTGGAGCTACAGCAAGGACATCCCTAAGGAGCCGTTCAGGCACCAGTGCACTCTTCTTGTGTTGCTCGAAGTTGCCTCGTGCCATTACCAGAGCCGGTGTTGGTCACTCCTGAGTTTTCTCCATGATCTGGAAACAGAAGGAGCTTGGAGAGGAGGGGTTGTACCCTTCTGTCTAAAGTCATGGAAACCCCACTATTTTAAGTTGTTTCAACTTACTATGTTAAATATTCTGGGAAGTGAAGGGGCAAAGGGGAGGGATGTCTCAAGCTCAGACCTGGATTTCCTGTGTCTGTCCCTGGAGGAGAAGCTTCTCTCCTGAGTGGGTGCAAACCCTCATGCCAAAAATGGCTACAGCCGTGTCAGGGCTTGGGATGGAGCTCAGGGAAAGGTGCTCCCTGAGGCTGCTGGGGCACTGCCCAGGCTCCCCAGGGAATGGTCCCGGCCCCAAGGCTGCCAGAGCTCCAGGAGCGTTTGGGCAGCGCTGTCAGGGATGCCCAGGGTGGGGGTGTTGGGGTGTCTGTGCAGGGCCCGGGGCTGGGCTGATGATCCCTGAGGGTCCCTTCTAACAGGGATATTCAAGGATTCCATGCAATAATCCTGGAGCCTGCCAGCTCTCTGAACAGCTCACGGCATGGAGAAGGCAGGTCTGGAGTGGGAGGATTTCCAGAGCTGTGCTGATGCTGTTGGATCTATGTGAGCACAGGAATCGGGATGGATATGGACACATCCCTGTGAAATTGAGCTGTTTGGGGAGAAAACAGAAGCTTTCTCTGCAGCAGCCAGACAGAAGGAAAGGGCTGATGGGAGTTTACAGCTAAGTCCTCTGGACAGAAAGCAGGAGGAGAGGAAGAAGAGGTAAATCAGGAGGAGAAGCAGCTTGTTAACTGTTTTCATTAAACTTTTTAGCAGCTGGAAGATGTTGAGCTCAGTTGTCAGGTGAGAGGAGGGGAAAGAATTAAGAAGACAGTTCCTGGTGGCTGTTACCTTGCTGGAAAGGTCCCACAGAAGTTTCAGGTTTCTTTTTCAAAGAATCAGAATGTGAAAGTCTCTGTCCGTAGAAGAGTCACCAGCTGAAGGGCAAAGCTTGGAAGCACAGGGCCAGCCCATGTGCCTTGTTCTGGGGCCATGGAGCAGCAGGAGTTAATGTTTCCTGGGATCTGAAATGGGAACAGAGTGGGTGGATTGAAGGGGGGGTTTCTAGCCCAGACAATGATGGTTGGTTCTTGCAATTAAAAACAATCCCAAGCCAAATGGTTGAATTAATCCCAAAGACAGTGATTGGGAAAGACAATTATGTGTAAATGGAGAAAATTAAACTTGAGTGTCAAGCTGTGGAATGGGAATGTCTGGGCACAGTGGGGTCCTGGGTGAGCTGGGAATTGCTCTGTTTTTCTAGGGAAGGAATGTAAGTCCTGGCTGTGGAAGGGCCCTGTAAAGCCCTGGCCCAGCTGGGACAAAGGGTTTGGAGGCAGCTGCTGGGCAGTGAGCCATGGGGGGCACATCCGTGGCACCAGGGCCCTGCCAAGCACTGGTGTCGGCGCATCCAGGCTGCCGAGGTGTTCGTGGCTCCGTCAGGCACAACCAGGTGCTGCTGCTGCTGAGCGTGAACAGCAAAACTGGGGCTTGGAACTGGATGGTCCCTTCCACCGGGACTCAGTGCACTAACGCTGTGAAACAGAAGCTCAAGATCCAAGGGGCAATGCTGGGGGGAAAGACGGAGATTTTATGTTTTCTTAAGTTTACTAACTCGGGGAGAAGGAGGAATCCAGCGGTCTCGGAGCGGGGCTGTGCCACAGCCCTGTCCCCGAGTGCGCGGAAGGGGCGGGGGAGCGGCTGCCCGGTAGCGGGAGGCGCCGCCGCTGCTCCGGCGCTCCGGTCCCTGCGGTGCCGAGCGGTACCCACTGACCTGCTCGGTCCTTTCTGCCGAGGGGCGGTGGCACTGCCGGGCTGTCCCCTCCGAGCCGCCTGCATCCCGCCTTCCTCGGTTTCGGCGGCGTTTTTCGGGCAGCTCAGCCCCGGCTCCGCGATGGGAACAGCCGTGTCTGAGCGGCGGATTGGGGGGAGGGCGGCGGTGCCGTGCGCCGGGGATGCTCCTCGAACCTCTCGGGATGTTCGATAGCCCCTCCGCGGTGGTCGAAGTCCCTATCGGATGCTCGGAATCTCTCGATGCTCAGAACCATCCGCGATACCGGAGTGCGTCTGGGATGCTCAGTACCCCCTGCAATTTTAGGAGACCCCTCCGGGGATGCTCGGATCCTTCCCGGGATGCTCGGAACCCTCCGGGATGTTCGCAGCTTCCCTGGGATGCTGAGAACGTCCCAGCGATGCTCGGACCCCTCCCATCCCCCTGGCCCCCTTCCCCCACACTCGGCCCCCCCGAACGCTCGGACCCCTCGGGCCGGGCCGGGGTCGCGGCTCCGCGGGGAG
>VXAC01006633.1:0-11467 GCA_013399225.1 Rhipidura dahli | reverse complement strand
GGCGGCTCCCCGGTGCCGGTCCCCGCCCCGGCCGCGGGCGCCTTCGGCAGCCTGGCCCCGCCGCTGGGGCCGCCCTCGCTGCTGCCCGAGCCGCCGGCGAGCAGGAAGAAGAGCGTGAACATGACCGAGTGCGTGCCCGTGCCCAGCTCCGAGCACGTCGCCGAGATCGTGGGCCGGCAAGGTAACGCGGCGTGGGGACACGGCGGGACACCGGGACCCCCCTCCCTTGCGCCGGCTCCCCGTGATTCGGGGCGATTTCGGGGCTTCGTCTCCGTGCGGAGGCGGAAACTTAACGGCGGCAGATCCCGCGGTCCCGAAAGTCGGCCGCGGGTCCCGGGAGCTGCGCTCCGCGCCGGTCCTACTGAACTGCCTGGAAATAGTAATTAAACTCCATCGGCCCGGCTGGGATCACGCCGGGTGCCCCCGGAAAGTTCCCGGGAGCCACGCGAGTCCGTGGGAGCTGCCAGGACACGGAGCGAGGCGAGAGCTTTGGTTTCATTGTAGTTGTGCCTTTGCCCCCTCCCCTCCAGCTCCGTATCTCAGACCTGGCGTGTAAACGGTGCCCCTTATCTTAGACTTCGTTTACAAATCCTGCTGATAAATCCGATGTAAATGGTCATTAACGCGCTCGTTTGTAGGTGGCCGGAGCTCCGCAGGCGGCCGAGGAGCCCCTCGCACCCAGCTGTCACAAAAGGACGCCCCAGCCCTGCCGGGTGGGTGTGCCTGGAGTGGGCTTTGTCTCCAGGACATACCAAATAAACCAAACTTTCACCTTAAAAAATCAAAAAGAAAAGACCCCAGGGCGGAGGATTTAAGGAAAAAAAAGGTAAAGGAAGGGAGCTGCTGCCCGCAGGGATCCCGGCAGGAATCCCCCGGCAAGGAGCGTGACCTCCGGGGTGTTTCGCCCTTGTGGGGTCTGGCACCCCAGCCGTGCCCTCGACCCCCGGCTCCTACCCCTCCCTGCCCGGGGGGCTGCGGGCCGGGGATCGGGGGGCTTTTTTTCCAGGGGTGAAGCGGGGAACTGGGCAGCCTCATTGTTCTCTTTGTTAGCCAGAGCCATGCTGTGATGAGCGCGGTGACATCATGCTCTGCGCTTCCCATTGGCCTGCGCCGCCTCCCAGCCGGCGCCGCTTCCCGGCCTCCCAACTTTCCGTGCACCCCTCTTCGGTCCCACCGCCTCGGCCGGGGGTCCCCCCGGGCTGTCGGACCCCGCCAAGCGGCGGGGCAGAGCCGGGGAAGCGGCCGGGAACCGCGCCCTGCTCCCGAGGACTCTCCTCCTCTTCCTCCCGGGCTGGATGGAGACCTGGGTTTGGTGGCCTCGCCGCCTGGTTCTGCGGAGCCACGGGCTCCGGCAGCTTGAAAGCGAACCTGTGCCGGGGGCTGGGCTCTGCTGGGAGCCCGTGGTTCCGCCATGGGAGGAGGCCAGGGAATGGCTGCGTGTGCTCCGGAGCTGCCTGCCGGTCGGTGCCTTTCCCTGGGCGTTTCGGTGTGGTGAGACCCCGGTGCCGCACCTCCCGCGCCCCGAGGATTTCGGTGCACAGCCAGGTACCTGCCCAAACGCCTTGGTGGAGTTTGGGTGCTCGATAAGCTCCGCGGGTTCGTGAAACTTTTGAAAAAAATACTGCCAAAGAAATGATTACACCAGCTTGAGGAGAGGTGCTTGGGGCGTAACGTCTGGGGTTGGAGGTGACCTGGGACCGGCTGTGAGCTGGAGCTCCCTGCTGCAGCCCCACCCGTGGGCAGGAACAGCCCTCTACAGGGGTTTCCTCTTGTGTGTCCTGCCCCTCTCCTGGTCCTGGCCTGCTGAGATGCAGCGTGGATTTTCAGTGAGGAGGGGCACTCAGCACCCTCGATCACACGGTGGGATGGGGTGGTTGGGCATCACGGGGCTGGCAGCAGTGTCTTTGTGCTCCATCTGCTCGCCAGTGCCACTGGCAGCTGGATTACACCAAGGATGCTGGGGTGTAGCCTGAGCAGGGGCAATACCAATGTTGTTCCCCAGGGCTCACACTGAGCAGAGGCCTTCTCACTCACCCTGTGCTGCCTCCTGGGTCCTTCTGGTTCCCAGGTCCCCCCTGCAAGTCTCCCTCAGTTTTGGCAGCCCTGTGGCAACGGGGTCTGGCTGTAGAGCTGAGCCTTGGGGTGTTTGGCTGGGCCATCATCATCGTGGTGACAAAATGTGCCCTGCTGGTGACACTGCGGGGCTGAGTTGGGTCACCCAGACCATGTCCCTGTCACTCTTGTCTTTGCCTTACTGCCCAGCCTGGCTGTGACCCAGGGAGCAGAAGTTTGTGATGCTGCCACACCTGGAACATAGGAGGGGATGAAGATGTGCACCTCGGGTGCCCTGGAAGGGGCTGGAGTCAGGGCAGGGCTCAGGATGTCTCCCCACACATTGTGTACTGAAGAGCAGCTGCTGGGGCACTTTGGGACCCATCCTGCTTTGCCCAGACCTGGCTGCTGTGGCAAGTGGGGACCAGGGAGGTCCTGGCACCAGCACACGGATGTCCTGTCCTGTGCAGGCTGAGGTGGAACACAGGCAGTTGGACACAACTTCTCCTAGTTCTCCTTTTCTTCAGTTTCTCTCCTCCACATCCCCTAATTTAACCCTTTCACAAAGGAGCAACAGCAGCCCATCAGGTAAATCTTTGTTCTCTAAAGCAAATTTGTATTTTCATGCCTGAGCTGGAGGAGCGTTTGTCATGACCCCATGTCCGGATTGGCATCAGTGACACCACGGAGCAGCTTCTGCCCATTGGGATCTGCAGCTCCTCTTCCAGCCGGGATCTGTAGCTCCTCTCCCCCTGCCCACACGGCTGTGTGGCTGGGCAGGATTCCCTGGCTGTGCCTTCACCTGCAAGCCCAGTCATGATTTCTGCTGTGGGAGGGACCATCTTCTAAAGGTGCAAATCGTGGGCACCGATTGCAGCAGCGTGGGCTCCTCGGCCATCCAGCAGTGAGAGCCGTGGGGATAACGGGAATCAGCAGGAGCACGGGGCAGGTGTTGGAGCTGCCCTGACTCCGGCACGTGGGTGCTGTGCTGCTGTGGATTCCTGCTGTCCCAGCAGCGTCTGTTCTCCCCTCCCACACCGGGTGCCTCCCATGGGATGGAGCCACAGCTCTTCTCCCCATCTGTGATACTCAGGGACTGTCAGAGCTCTACAAAGGAAAGTTCCTGTTTATAGAAGATGCTGGGATGCTCGAAGAGATCCAAGGAAGGATGGCACATGGCACCTCTCCTCACTGCTAGAGCATGGCTGGCATTCCAGTGCTGGGAGGATGCACAGGATGACCATGGGCCTCTCTGGGCCAGCCTGGGCACCTGTAACCTCGCTGTGGATCACAGGGGTGCAAGGAATCCTCTCATTTCAGAGCCCTGGGTTGCTGCTCTGTTGCCTCCTGCCCACGGTGCCACGTCCTTGGAGGCACCTGGCACATCCTCCTGGCTGCCTCCTCCCAGCTAGGTCGTAGCAGAGCTGGGAACTCCTGAGCTTGGGCACACAGATGGGTCTGGTTGCTGAAGGATCTGCCTGTATGTCTGAGAGCTGGCACTGGCTGCACACTGTGTCCCGAGGAGAAGAGCTCAGCCTCCCTGCCCCGCTCCTCCCAGAGTCTGGAGAAGAAGCCAAGGTGTGCTGTGCTGGCTTCCTGCAGCAGGGTTTGTTCCTGTGTGCAGAGCTGGGAGGGAGCACTCAGCACAAGGGAGAGGAGCTGTGATGGAGGTGCAGCATTTTCTCCTCCTCGCCTGGCCCCAGGCCAGGCCCATCCTGTGCCGCTCACCGGCAGCAAAGGGGACCGGGAGCTCCAGAACTCTCGGTCAGAGGCTGGAGATGCTGCAGAGCTGGGGAAGAGGAAGAGCCATGGGTAGAGCACTCCTGGGGTGAGGCATCAGTGGGTTCTCGAGTGTGACAGACACCATCCTCCTGCCTGGTGCCATCAGAGGCTCCTCCAGTAAAGCTCTGCTGGCGCTTTTTGGGCTTTACCGGCTCAGAGCTGGGCACTGCCAGCACAGATGTCCTCGGGCGAGTGGAGATGTGGTCTGGGCTAGGGGATGAGCTGGCTCTGTCCTCCTTGTGTGCAGGAGGCACCTGATGTGTGAGCAGAGGCCATGCTGGGATCAGGACCTGGATGAGCTGCGCGGGATCCGTCACCCCCAGCGTGGTTATTGGAGCACAGAGGATGGAGAGGCACTTCCCAGCCCTCTCTCCCAGTGTTGTACTGGTTTTCATGGCCTCTTGCAGTGGTCTCAGCCCTGATCTGTCTGGGGCTTTTCGCAGAGAGCCAAGGTATCTTTGGTGATACCAAGTGAGGATGGTTCAGGGAGAGCAGCCGCCTTTCCTGGGGTGCTGCCGGCATCACCACATTTCCCAGGGAGAATCCCCTGGGATTCTGTTCCTTGTCAGAAGCTACTAATGTCCCATCCCAGGGCAGGTGGGATGGGTCCAGGCAGGGCAGTTTTGCAGAGTGGAGCATCATGGGAGCCAAGTGGGTTGGGGAGAGGGTGAAAGAGGAGGGTGTGGAGCTGGGACAGGGTTTGGGAGGAGCTGTCCCTGCAGGCAGAGCTGGGTGTGGTGGCACAGGGGGCTGTGACTTGGAGGGGGGGAGTGGGACCTCTGGAACGCAGGGGTTTGCTGGCAGCTGAGTGTGGCCACGGGGTGTCAGGATGAGTTTGTGCCCACAGGCACTCAGAGCCGAAACACAGCAGCTGAGCCACTCCCGGGCTCTGGTGTTCAAAAGGGCTCTTGGGGCTGTATCATCCCTGGGTCTGTCCCCTCCATCCTGCCCCCGCTTTTGGGGTGTTTTTATTTGGATCTTTAAAGCTGCTGTGGTGGGGATTTGCAGCTAAGTCGGACACTTTGTTCTGCTCTGTTGCTTTTGGTGCTGCACAGCAGCCCTTGGCCAGGGGAATATGTGGGTGCCACCTGGTACTGCTGGGCTGAAGTCTGGCACTGCCTGGGCTGGGGGCTCCCTGGCACTGCCAGGCACCTCCAGGTTCTTTCCACAGCCGCCTCCAGCCTGACCCTGATCCTGCAGCAGCTTCACAGGGATGTGGCCACCCAGGATGGTGTCACAGTGTGCTGGGGTGGAGGTTTCCAGGGACTCATCTGAAATGTCTTGTACTGGTCTGGATCATTCAGAGCTCAAGAAAGATGTGGAGCTGCTGGAGCCAGTCCAGAGGATGCCCTGGAGCTGCTCCCAGGGCTGGAGCCCCTCTGCTCTGGAGCCAGGCTGGGAGAGCTGGGGGTGCTCACCTGGAGAGGAGAAGGCTCCAGGGAGAGCTCAGAGCCCCTTGCAGGGCCTAAAGGGGCTCCAGGAGAGCTGCAGAGGGACTGGGGACAAGGGCTGGAGGGGCAGGAGCCAGGGAATGGCTTCCCAGTGCCAGAGGGCAGGGCTGGATGGGATCTTGGGCAGGAATTGTTCCCTGGGAGGGTGGGCAGGCCCTGGCACAGGGTGCCCAGAGCAGCTGTGGCTGCCCCTGGATCCCTGGCAGTGCCCAAGGCCAGGCTGGACATTGGGGCTTGGAGCACCTTGGGCCAGTGGGAGGTGTCCCTGCCCATGGCAGGGGGTGGCACAAGATCACCTCTAAGGTCCCTTCCAAACCCAACCATTCCATGACACCCCCAGTTGCAGTTGCTCGTTAAACCACCAGTTGCTGTTCCAGTTCCTCTGTCTCAGGGGGGCTCAGCCACGAGGTGCCATCCCCCCCATCCCGAGCATGGGCAGGGGCAGCCCTGACTCAGCCCCCTCAGGGTGCAGCTGTGCTGAGGGACAGCGGTGTCCTGCTGTGAGGTTGTGTCTGTCACCAGTTCCCGGTGTCCCAGAGCCACTGCTCACTGTGCTGGGTGAGGTTGAACACTCCTGGATCCCAGCCTAGGGAGGCTGCTCACCCTGCCCCTCCTGCCCTCTTCCAGCTTTGGGACCTTTGCCTGGGAGTCCCTGCAGCCAAGGGGTGCCTCAGGAGGAGTTGGGGCCTGAGGACAGGGCAGGACAGATTGGTGCCCTGGTGTGTCCCGGTGCTGGAGGCTCCTCACAGGCAGTTCCTGGTGCTGGTGCCAGCACATGGCCTCAGGCTGTGGCTTCCCTGGCCGCTGCCTTCCTTCCCAGGGTTTCCTGGTGTGTCTCTGGGACAGGCAGGGGGTGACCCTGCACCCCCACCCTCCCAGATCTGCCATCCTCTTCTGCTTCTCCCCTGGGAAAACCAGCTCCCACGCTGGCTGTGTTTGGTGCCATCCATGGCCCTGGCAGCATCCAGCAGCCACAAGTTGGGGGCATTTTTCCTGCACTGCTGGTTTGAGGAGAGTGGAACTGGCCAAGCCAGGCACCCTTTGATTTTTATCCCAGGTTTCTGGCTTTGTCCCTGTGCAGAGCTCACGGGAGCAGTCAGACAAACTCTTCCTCTCTCTGGTGCTGCTATGGCATCATTTGGGTGCTGCTTTTGTGAGAAAATGGGGTGAGGAAGAGCCTTGCTGGGCCTTGTCCCCCGTGGGACATGGCTCCTGAGCAGCTCCTGTGTGCAGCTCCTGGAGCTGCCAGTGGCTTTGCATCCTGAAATTGCCACTTGATGAGGCTTGGGATGGAGCTCAGGGAAAGGTTCTTCCCCCTGAGGCTGCTGGGGCACTGCCCAGGCTCCCAAAGGAATGGTCCTGGCCCCAAGGCTGCCAGAGCTCCAGGAGCGTTTGGGCAGCGCTGTCAGGGATGCCCAGGGTGGGGTTGTTGGACTCCATCATGGTAGGTCCCTTCCAAGTTGGGATACTCCATGGTTCTGTGATGCTGCAAAGGACGAATTTGGGACCTTGGGCATGAGGCTTGTGCCCAAGGGAGGCAGCATCAGAGCCTCTTCCCACTGCCCTGGGCTTGTCCTGGTTTGCCAGGCGCTGGAGCAGGGGCAGATCTTGCAGCAGGTATTTGGCTACATCTGGGAGGGGAACATGGGAGGTGCAGGCGCCTCTCCCAGGACAGCCCTGTAGGAGCTGGCACATGATAATGGTTTCAGTATATGTCACCTTTGATGGTTCTGCCCTGCCCTAGTCCCTGGGCCGTTGCTTTACCGTGTGCCCCAGCCATAAATCCACCTGCCAGGGGTCAGTGGTGCCCAAGAGCCTGGCTGTGGCAGCCAGGACAGCTCCTGCTGCTCACTGACTCTGACAGTTTTTCGCTTCTGGTCATCCACGAGGTGTAATTGCAGCACCCCTGGGGCTGCAGGCACAGCATGGCTCCTGTTCTCCCTCTGCTCTCCGGGTGCTGCTGCAGAGCCTGGATTGATTTACCTGCTTGGGCCAGACCTGGCTCAACTTCTTGTGCCATTCCAGCCCTGGCTGAGTCACAGAATCCCAGAATGGTTTGGGTTGGAAGGGATATTAAGGCTCATCCAGTGCTACCCCTGCCATGGGCAGGGACACCTCCCACTATCCCAGGTTGCCCTGAGCCCTGTCCAGCCTGGCCTGGGACACTCCCAGGGTGTCCAGCCACAGCTGCTCTGGGCACCCTGTTTCATTGTGACTCTGGCTGGTTCCAGGCACCCACCAAAGCTGCTCCATCACTGCCCTCCACAAGTGGACAGGGGAGAGAAAATACAGCAAAGGGTTCATGGGTTGACATAAGGGCCGGGAGAGATCCCTTACCCAACATTGTCAGGGGCAAAACAGACTCATTTAATTAATTGAATTTATTATTTGAATTTATTAATTGAATTTATTGAATTTATTATTAACAAAATCAGAGCCGGACCGTGAGAAGTAAAATAAATCTTAAAAATACCTTCCCCTTACCCCTCCCTCCTCTCTGCAGCAGCACAGAGATGTGGAAATGGGGATCACAGTCAGTCCATCCCATGTTGTTCCTGCTGCTGCTCAGGGAGAAGAGCTGGAGCCCTTCCCCTGCACCAGTGTGGGGTCCCTCCCATGGGACCCAGTTCTCCACACACCGTCCCAGCCTGGGTGCCCCTCAGGGTCACACATCCTTCCAGCAGACCTGCTGTAGCCTGGGCACCTGTCTCCATGGGTCTGCAGCTCCCTGCCAGGACTCTGCTCCAGCTTCAGCCTTCTTTGGGCTCCTCCTGAGGCTACAGGTGCCTCTGCACCCCTATGGATTTCCATGGCCTTCACCACAGTTTTCCCCACAGGGGAATCTCAGCTCCTGCCCCTCCTCCTGCCCTGCCCTGGCTGTCTGCAGAGCTGCTCCTCTCACATGTTCTCACCCTGCTCTTCTCTGGACCCAATGACAGCTGCACAACACCTTTTTTCCTTCTTAAATCCCTGATCCCGAGGCATCCCTACCATCTCTGCTGGGCTGGGCCTTGGCCAGTGCCGGCTCCATCCTGGAGCTGGCTGGAATTGGCTCTGCCAGACATGGGGGAAGCTTCTGGCAGCTGCTCACAGCAGCCACCCCCTGCTACCCATCACCTGGCTACAGAAACCCAATAGTCCCCACCCTCCCAGGGAACAATTCCTGCCCAAGATCCCATCCAGCCCTGCCCTCTGGCACTGGGAAGCCATTCCCTGTGTCCTGTCCCTCCAGCCCTTGTCCCCAGTCCCTCTGCAGCTCTCCTGGAGCCCCTTTAGGCCCTGCAAGGGGCTCTGAGCTCTCCCTGGAGCCTTCTCCTCTCCAGGTGCGCACCCCCAGCTCTCTCAGCCTGGCTCCAGAGCAGAGGGGCTCCAGCCCTGGGAGCAGCTCCGGGGCCTCGTCCGGACTGGCTCCAGCAGCTCCACATCTTTCATGTGCTGAGGCCCTTCAGCCTTGTAGGCCGCTGCTTCCTGGAGCTCACAGCTGGAAGAGCAGCCCTGCCCTTCCTCAGGGAGCGTCCGGGAAGAGGAGGAGGAGGAGAAGGAGTGCCCTGAGCCGTTCACAGAGAAGCCAACCAGGCACTGGCAGCTGGTTGGCTGTGCCCAGAGGAGTCAAGCTGTTTATCCACAGGGATCTGCAGCAGCGTTTGACAGGGACAGGCTCAGGGCTCTGAGGGAGCACCTTCATCCCTGCTGGCTCCCAGCTTTGTGTTGGATGCCCTGCAAAGTTCATGGGTGGGAGGGGACAGGCGGGGGTCACTCACTGCTGCGTGCCAGTGGCCGGTGAGCTCCGGTTGCGGGGACTTCAAGAAGAGTGGATGCAGTTTGGGGTGGGGGCGCAGGGAGTGGGGCTGAGCTGGCAGCCACAGACTGCTCCTCAGTGGAGCAGAGCACAGTGGCCCTGGAGGAGACTTGGAGCCTTTTGCAGCCCTGGAGGAGAGCAGGAGCCTTTGTCTGAACGATGCTGCCAGGACCTGCAGCTGGAGCCCAGCTGGGCCGGGGCAGCCCGGGGCTGTACGGGGTGAAGGCAGAGCTGGCAGTCACCATCCTGCAATCCCACATCCGGCCATGCTCTGCCTGCTGAATCACATTCCTCCTGCAGGGGAAGTAGGACTTTCAGGAAAAGGGAGAGCAGGAGCCCCGGAAGCACCCCTGCCCTGGGAGCACCCCAGCCCAGGCACTGGGGATGCCTCCCTGGGGACAAGGAGTGCAGGGGGTGGCTATGCCCCCCACCTTGGGGAGCTGTGGCTCTCCTGTCACTCCCGGAGCGCATCCAGGGCTGTTCCTCAGGTTCAGCTGCTGGCTCCGAGGTGTCAGTGGACCTGCAGGATACAAACAGCCTTTTCCTTCCTTTCCACCTTGACGTCTTTTTTTTGACTTGTAGCTCCTTAAACACCTCTGGAGTGAATCCAGCTTCTCACCCACTCAGTGGCCCCGATGGTGCCCCTGTGGCTGCCTACTCTGGCACCTCTGCCCACGCCTGTCACAGCCCTCTGGCTGCATCCTGCTGATCCTCAACTCCTGAGGGTCAGAGGAGTGCTGGGAGGCAGGAGAAGCCAAGGCAGTCCCCCTGCACCGAGCTGTGAGCCCCACTTGCCTCCAAGGCAGGAGGGACTCCTGTGTCCAAGGGTACCCATGCTGCAGGTGCAGAGCCAGAGGGAGCTGCTGGCTCCTGCTGGTCTGTTGTGTCCCCATCCTGGGTGAGCAGAGGGTCATCGTGAGGTCTCAGCATTGATGTGTGATTTTCCCCCCTTCTCCTTGCCCTGCAGGCTGCAAAATCAAAGCCCTGCGTGCCAAAACCAACACGTACATCAAGACCCCAGTGAGGGGCGAGGAGCCCGTGTTCATTGTCACTGGGAGGAAGGAGGACGTGGAGATGGCCAAGCGGGAGATCCTGTCGGCCGCTGAGCACTTCTCCATGATCCGGGCCACGCGCAACAAGGTCAATGGGCTGACGGGGGCCCTGCAGGGGCCCCCCAACCTGCCGGGCCAGACCACCATCCAGGTGAGGGTCCCCTACCGCGTGGTGGGGCTGGTGGTGGGGCCCAAGGGAGCTACCATCAAGCGCATCCAGCAGCAGACGCACACCTACATTGTGACGCCCAGCCGGGACAAGGAGCCCGTGTTCGAGGTGACGGGGATGCCCGAGAACGTGGACCGGGCGCGCGAGGAGATCGAGGCGCACATCACCATGCGGACAGGCTCCTTCATCGACGTCAATGCCGACAACGACTTCCACTCCAACGGCACCGACGTCTGCCTCGACCTGCAGGGCAGCGCGGCCGCCCCGTGGGCCAAGGCCCCCCACCCTGCCCAGCGGCCCCCGGCCGCGCCGCGCAACGACAGCCTCAGCTCCCTGGGCAGTGGCTCCACCGAGTCCTTCTACAGCGGGCGCATGGCGGCCGCCAGCCCCACCAGCCCTTACAGCACCTTCAGCGAGCCCCCGGCCCCGCTGGGCTCCGACGAGTGCGACTTCGGCTTCGACTTCCTGGCCCTCGACCTCACCACACCCACCACCACCATCTGGTCGCCCTTCGAGCGCTCGGGCAACCCCCTGCAAGCCTTTAGCAGCTGCTCCTCCATCAACAGCTCGCAGAGACGCAACAGCGGCCCAGCCACGCCACGCCACTCGCCCACCCTGCCCGAGAGTGGGGCGGCAGGGCTGGAGCACCCATCGGCGCGCCGCATTCCCAGCGACCCCGCCGGTGCCCTGGCCTGGCTGCCCGCCCAGGGCTCGCTTTCCTCCTTCTCCAACAGCACCGGCTACTCCTCCTCCTCCTCGCTGCCCGGCAGCATCTCGGCCGCCTCAGGCTCGCCCACCGACTCCAGCAGCTCGGACGGGCACCGCAAGAGCTCCCGGGAGTGCATGGTGTGCCTGGAGAGCGAGGTGATGGCCGCGCTGGTGCCCTGCGGCCACAACCTGTTCTGCATGGAGTGTGCCCTGCGCATCTGCGGCCGGGCTCAGCCGCAGTGCCCCGCGTGCCACGTGCCCGCTACCCAAGCCATCCACATCTTCTCCTAGCCCGGGGGCTCACCCAGTGTCCCCCCCTCCTCCACCCCAACACCACGGCGTTTTAAGGACTTCAAACTGTTGAAATTGAGCTTTTTATTTAATACCAGATCCGATGGGCGCACGGGGCGGGGAGGGGGGAGAGGCAGTGGCGAGGAGCTGGAGAGGCGCAGAG
>VXAC01006632.1:26129-53415 GCA_013399225.1 Rhipidura dahli | reverse complement strand
GGGCTGTGTGCCCATGGGAAGGAGTCACGTTGCAGCAGATTTGGGGGGACTGCTGCTCATGAGATTGGGCCCACACTGGAGAAGTTCATGGAGAACTGTCTCCCATGGGAAGGGACCCCAGAGTGCACCCGGGTAAGGACGCCTCTCCCTGAGCAGCAGCAGAAGAACCTGGGTGACAAACTGACCAAACCCCCATGCCCTGTCTTCCTGAGCTGTGCGTGGGAAGGAGGGAGGGGCTGGAGGGAAAAAAGGTGTTTTTAAGGGCTTATTTTACTTCTCATTACCCTTCTCTGAGTTTGTCAGTAATAAACTCATTTTGTACCTCTAGGATGAGCCTGTTTTGCCCTTGTAGTGTTTTCTGCCTGTCCTTATCTCAACTTAAACTCTTTGTTTAAATTTTTTGTCTCCTCTGCCCAGCTGTAGCAGGGCAGGGTGAGTGAGTGGCTTTCATGAGTGTCTGGCATTTGGCTAGTGTCAAACCACGACAACCTGGAAAACTGAAAGAATGGAAAAGGGAGGCAAATGTGTTTCCTCTTCAAAAACTTGAATTTTTAATCTTATCCTGGAATGTGCTATGCTTCTGCTCTTTACTTCCTTATCTATAACTGAATAAAACATTTTAGGAGACTGCTGTTTTGGATACTTATGTCATACTGCTTCCAGACCAGTGGAGCCTATTGCAAATAACTGATCATATTATGTGTTTTCTAAAAAACAGCCTGTCAATATGTATTTCCTACACAAAAAACCTTTCCATCTCCACAAAATGAGCAGTAGAAAAAGAAGGCTTTTATGCCCATCTTGCATAAAAGGACTTGGGTGGTAGAAAAAGGAAACTAAAATATTGCTAGAAGAAAGGCAGTGGAACAGAGAAGTGAAGTGTTTTCTCCAAAGTTACAGTTGAGCAGCTTAGCAAAATCAGTCTTGTAAGCTTTGTCGCAGGCAGATGATATGAGCAGCACTCATGGACAACTTTCAGACTGTTTTTGTCACCTAGAACATACCCTGTTTCAAAGTTTGGATCAATCAAATTCCTTTGGAACTGTAACTATGAATTTCATCATAATTCAAAGGAACCCTGTTGTTCTGAACACGGGCCTGGTGCAGAAGTAAGTCACATCTAGGCAAGATACTTCTGTGTTTTATCCTAGTGTACACAAAGTGGGGAACTGGATGGTAGCACAGAGAAGGCTGGCCCTCTCATCATCTAAACTTAACACTTCTTATACATTTTAACAAACAAAGGCGTCAGCATTCATTGTTTACAGTTTCTATAGCTTTTTCATCAGTTAGTACTCAACCCTCTATTTGCTCATTATATCTCTCACTCCTCATGCTAATTAGTCTGCAGGCACAGTCTGACTCTGGGGTCTGTTTGGAGTAGATGATCACTGAGTTGGTGATCATGATCTCCCACTGCTGGAATTACCTTTCCCCAGTTGCTGATCAGTCCTGACTTCACTCCTGGTGGCTCTCATCCAGACAGCCCATTTATCCTGGGAGTCTTCCCTTGTCCTTGAAACAAAATGTTAGCCAAGAATACAGCATTCACACTGTAATTGCTTAATCATAATTGTTCAGCTACAGCTACTGATTAACAATGACAAAAAGAAATTCCTAAGTTTGACTCAAATCTTGAGGGGTTCACATCTTTAGGAGATCAATTCCACTGTGGTGGAAATTCTTGAAAAAATGTAACATCTTAAAAAGACATAAAACTGTATTTCTTCCCAAGAAAGACCATGCACAACATGAGAGAAAAGTACAAGCTTCTACTTGCATTAAGGTGCATCTCTTAGCAAAACTGCTTCCATGTTGGGATTTAAATTTTCATTATTGTAAGATAGTCTGTACAAAATTTGTTTTATTGTGGCACAACACCACTGTCTGCTGGATTGTTGTTACTGATTTAAAATTACAGTGAAAGTTTTCTTTGTTTATCTGCAAGTGTATTTTCTTTCAGATGATGGAAGAAAGTTTTCTAATAAAAAAGTAAGAAAAATCTTTGAATACCAAATGAAGTTAGGAATATATTAATATATGTTTTCATGATAAAGCTGTTATGATAGCATATTGATTCCAGAAAAAAAACCTATTTTTTAAGCTTTTACATAGTATTTCATTTCTACCTGCCATGCGCAAATATTTTATAGGTACAGAATTAAAAAAAAATTATTAATACCGATAAATCTCTCAGCATCTTGATTATTTCTAGTTGTACATTTCTCCTCTGTGTTTAATGCAATACAGGTGATAGTGTAGCTTACTCACATATTTCTATGTATGTATATGCATATAGTCAAATTAGTGAAGAACTGTCTTATGTAGCAGGAATATTCGAATTACAGCTGTCACAGTTTGAAAATAACCACAACATGGTTCAATAAACAAGGTAGTTTAAACCCGTGTGCTATTCTGTTGATGCAAAAACTATTGTTCCAGCTGAAGAAAAGCCTGGCCCTTTTCTCCTTTTTTTCTGTTCAGAAAATAAATTCAAGGCCTTACACTCTTATCTTGCTAAGAAAAGTTGGTTAATTACAAAATTTTTAATGATTTTCAGCATCACTCACATAATTTTGAGCCCAACTTTATTTGGAGGCATACAAAGTACATTTGTTTTATCAGTAAAAGAAATTTATATTGCTTGGATATGCAGAGACCCTAATTGTGACGTAACTCAATATAACCCAGTATGACTCAACTACATATATTTTCCCCAAAGGAATATTTAACCTCAAGAATCAATCTGTTCCACATAGAAGTGTCAGTGTTTCTTTTCTGACCACAGCAACCATGTCATTCTGACCTTTAAAAAATTCTGAATGCTACGAAAACTATCCTTTATAGAAATAAACAGCTCATGAAACTATTCTCTTTTATATGTCTGACAGATGGCCTGACATTATAAACGGAAAAGAAAAAAATCCCCAGAACTATGAGTTTGATTTTTATCTTTATTTGGTTGTGAACACAGGCTTTAGGATAATATTTTTAAATTTTTTTGGTGTCTGTTTAAAAGCAAATTATGTTCTGCTTGTCTTTTTACTATTAAAAACAAAACCTAAAAAGAAAATCCATATTAGTTTTACCCACTTTATGCTAGAGCAATATCTTTTTCAAAAATGTTTGAAAAGCAATGATTAAAAATCTAGGTTAGGTTGATTTTTTTTTTAATCAGCAGTGTTTTGATGAAAAACTGGGTTTTTTAAAAAATAATGTACTGTTGTCTTTTGCTACAATGTATCTGTATTGTATGAATATTTTCTAGTATAGCACTGAATAACTGAAATCCCCAGAAATCCTTGTTTTACTTCAAAACAGTTCTGCAGGTGTCCAAAAATTTGCTCATTTTTGGCTGTCTGCAGAAATATGCATTTTAATTGAGCAAATATTCCTTGCTACACAGAGAAGGAAGAAAGTCTTGTGCTCTGGTGGACAGAATTTGGAGAGAGGTCCCAGTAAGGGTAGGGCCTCAAGAAGATGAACCACAGTCACTGAAAAACACATCAGTTTGAATACAAATAGCAAATTTTGATATTTTCTCTTAGTGAATGGATTTATCATTGTCTAATTAATACCTGAATAAAGATGAAAATTAAAGAGACTCCTCGACTTGCTGTAAGGAATACAAAGTCTTTGTCAATTTTCCATTTCCTGCCACATCTGTAATGTCATGTAGAGATATCCATTTCCATGAGATATTTAATTAAGCCAGATACAGAAATCTAAACAGTGGCAGAGATTTATTCTTTCTGGCTTTCAATATCTATTATTCTTGCAAAACTGATGGTAGTGCTCAGTACTAGGAGATGAACAAGGCTGCTTCCACTTGAGAAATAAACCCACTGAACCCTCTCTTTTCTCTCTCTGTATCCTGTTTTATCCATTTAGACAAAAGTGCCTTTGCCTCATGAAAAAGCAAAAGGAACACTTTTACCTGATCACTCACGTTTCTAACTGCAGTGAAACAAAAAGATTTTAAGAAAAAGTGTCTAAAATTGAACTGGGCTTTCCTTGTCTGCCAGAGATAAAAAGGCTTTTTAGTAACCTGAAGAAGCAAATGTAATCTGCTTATCTTTTATAGTTTAGGGAAGCAAGGTTTTATTTTCATAATACTTCATTTCCACTTGTCATACTCAAAAATCAGGACTATATTCCTTTCCTTTTTTTCAGCAGTATTCACTTTTAAGTCATTGCTGCCTCACATGATCATTTACAGCTGGGCAAAGCACATGTGAGTTCTGCAGCTCCAATTTGCTATTTGCTATTCCAAGTCCTCTCCTCAAGAGCAAATTACATATGAATATGAATCCATATGAAAAAAGCACTAGATAGCCACTTTGGAAAAAATGTAGTACGTAGAGTGAGGTAACACAAGATTATCTGCAGTCTTCAAGGGCCACTTAGAGCTTATGCCTTTAAGGTCCACTTGTAAGGATGTGAGAGGTACTTCAATTTTAGGACTAGTAAGGGACATTGAATTTTTCACCAGGACATACATACAGCAACTCTCTAATCTAAAACTGAAGAATTCTTTTTTCTACAAGTACTTCAGCAGGCTTTGCCTCCAACACTGTTATACTTTTTGTATACGACCTATTTATCTTTGTCTATTTCCAAAATAACTAGCATCTACACCAACATTTTGCTTCCTATTTGCCATCACTTTACAGGATTAAAATTTCAAAACTTCAACTAAATCTCAAGCTACTGTTTTCACGTGCCATTTTCACATGACAGTAATATTTATAACTTATTGTTAAACACAATATTCAACCTACACAGAGAACATTTTTGCCTACATATCTAAGATCTCTTTAGAAGATTCTTAATCACTGTAATATCTTTACTTGGAAGGTAAGGCCTGGTGTTACAAACTGTTTAATCTTTACACATGAAAGTTTTTTCCCTATGCCTGCTAATCACAGAGAGGTTCTATATGGTTCATGGCTATATTATGTCTCAATTACTATCTTACCTGTATACTTCTTCTGCCTTCCTGGTCTCATTATTCATGCAATGAAAAAGATATATGTATTAGTTTCCTCTGAGAGCAGCCAGCAAAGTATTCTGAAGAGTAATGAAGATAACATAATACAGCTGCTCCTGCTAACACTTTCCAAGCAAAAAAATAATGGCAGATATAAAGAAGGGAATATCAGAAGCTATGGTGACACAATTTTTTTGGTAGCTCTTAAAAAAAGACATACTAGCAGAAGAGTGATGTGTTAATATGATACAGTTAAGACTGTGTCACTTTTTATTAACAGTGACATGTCCTTCTAGAATCAATTATATGTATTAATACATGCTAAAACATCTGGGATGGGCATTCACAGAAGCAAAGGATAAGAGAATGGTTGAGGATGGAAGGGACCACTGGAGTCCATCTGATCCAGTGCACCCTGCTCACACAGGGCCACCTAGAGCCATGTCCAGACAGCTTTTGAATATCTTCAGGGATGGAGACTCCATTGACTCTGTGACAAAACTGCCAGCGCTCAGTCACCCTTACAGTAAGAGGTTCCGCTTTATATTCCAAAGGAACCTCCCATGTTTCAGGAGCTTTGTCCCTCTTTGTGTGTTTGATCACAGCAAAAGCTAAGGAATTTTGTAAAGAAAACTTTCAGGTATAGAATTATCCTTGCTTATTACCTTGTTACCTTTTAATTTCTATCATATATAGAATGAATATAGATAAAGTCTGCTGTGTGGAAAAAAGCTGTAGATGAACCATTTTCTCTTTAATAAGTTCATTTTTGAACTTTCTCTTTGATAAGTTCATTTGCATTTTTGGATTATTTGAGTTTTCATCAATGCAAGTTTCATATTAGATCAGAACATAGAAGAAATAAGAAAACTAAAATAGGCCTAGAACATTCTATTGGTGATATTATGTTGTGATCCACTTGGGGGAGATGATGAGTTGCTCATATGACAGTGGTGTGTAATATTGTATAAGTATTAATTAAAAGGAAGCAAGTTGTGCGTAGCATGGGCTGCAAAAGAAAATTTCTTCCAAACCCATATTTTTGTGACCTTTCTGTGGTGCACCTGCAAGAGCTTATACTGCAAATGGAGATGAAGAAATACAATTCTTGGGACTTTTTTTTGAAATCCATTTGGGATACAAATAGGGAAAAGCCCAGCTCATGAAAAAATTCCTTGATTATATGGTACCACTGGTATTTGCCATGATGCAAGTACTTAGGTGGCTGTCCATCAACAACTTCCAGAACAGTAAATTTCCCACTGGTCAGACACCCAGTATATGGTGGGTTTTGGTCCACTTCAGTAGTACTGTGCCAGTGTATTGCCAGTAATGCTTCAAGCAGCCTTGACTTTTCATAACTGTTCCAGTAAAAACCTTATTTCAGTAGAAACACTAATCTGCAAATGCTGAGCCAGCAATATATGTGCAACTTTAATTTTTCTGTTGTCAGAATGACAGGTGTCAAGACACAGTCTCTAGAAGTCCATGTTTTTCAAGACTCTAGACAACTGTTATAATGACAGTGATGAAACAGACTTTTACTTCAGTCTGAACACTGTGAGTAGTTTTGGAGGCACTAAGGAAATGTAAACAGTGGTGCTTTAGAACCAGATATTTGAGACCAACCTCCAGTCATATGAGACAAGTTACTCGCGTGCTTCGGCAAGAAAGATCATTAGAGGCACATGGCAAAACACTAAGGCACTTGAATCAAGAAGAAAGAGCCCTGAGTTTCAGATTCAAGATGCACTATACATTGAATTAATCTTATGGAAAAAGCTGCTGCTATAATTAAATCGACATCAAAAGGACTGAGTACAGTATTTCAAATTTACATCCAAATATTATAAAACGTCACAGTAGGGAGTGTCACTGATATTAGATTCAGGCTTATTCTCTTGAAAATGCTAAAATTTTAAAATTGCTATGATCAGAATTGTTTTTCCTGATTTACTCTAGCAGTATACTTGCTGCAAATATTTATTCATTTAAAGGAAGTATAAATGGCAGACAGGCATGTTTGTCATCAAACTATCTGAGTAAGTTGTTATTAAGGTAATGTACTTCCTAGTAGCATAATGGTTAACGAGAAAAGAAAAGAAAAGAAAAGAA
This sequence comes from Rhipidura dahli, assembly GCA_013399225.1. NCBI lineage: Eukaryota > Metazoa > Chordata > Aves > Passeriformes > Rhipiduridae > Rhipidura > Rhipidura dahli. The sequence continues at coordinate 46,310 of VXAC01006632.1, read as the reverse complement.
AAGAAAAGAAAAGAAAAGAAAAGAAAAGAAAAGAAAAGAAAAGAAAAGAAAAGAAAAGAAAAGAAAAGAAAAGAAAAGAAAAGAAAAGAAAAGAAAAGAAATACCTTTCAGCCTCTGCTTATACAGTGTTCCAATAAGACCTTATAATAGCCAAGAAAGTATAAAAATGTACATGCATCAAAGTCCACGAAAATGTGATCTAAATTTCAGCACAATTTGTCATCTCCACCACTCTTGTACACTCATCTTTTCTCATGTTTTGTTACAAATTCTGCTGCAGTATTCTTTATTCTTTTTTTCCCTCTGTTCAGTAGTAAAGCCTATGATATATATTTCATAGGCTTTCAAAAGTAAAACCCAGAAGTTATCCTTCTTAACTTCTGAAGTTAACAGACACAGGATCAATGGCTTTTTTTTCAAATTTTACTGCATTTCAAATGTATTTGTATTGACATTTATATAGAAAAATACCCCCTACCATGTACAGTATATTTATACTATACTATACAAGTACATACCTTATATGTAAATGCAGTTAGTCACAATTAAAATAAAGATTGTTAAAATTTGGGCTTGTAAGAATATACCATGATGACCTGACTAAAAGTATTATCTCAAATCAATCTCTACCTCAATTCTGTGAGCTTAAAGCAACGGCAGTATTTCTCTGACAGGTCATTTTTCAGCATTCAGTCATTAGGTTGCTGAATGCTTTCCTGGTACAGAACAGTCCACAAAACTCAGGGAATGATGAAAGAATGGGCTTTTGGTGGTTTTTGTTAGTCTGTAGGAGAACAAAACTAGAAATATTTAGTGGACATAATAAAGCATCCTATTAACTCATATGAAAAACTCATGCCTTCCTCTTGTTAACAACAGACTTGTTGTAACATTGCTGGAGAACTAGAGACAGTCATTTTCTGATCTTTATGCTAGGACCAATTTAACTTGTTCTCAGAAAACCATGGGGGTGAAATGTCAAGAGAGCACTGCTGCCACACAGAAATTGGTGATGCACCTCTTGGCCTGCAGGTCTAGATATACGTGAAGAGGCCTGATGTAAGGCTGGCTCATCATAAGGATACTGAAGAAGTGCAGGCAAATCCACTTCCAGTGTGACAGTGTCATGGAAAAGGGGCAGCACACTGCAGTGATTCCTTCTTTGTGGTCTCCTTTTCCTTTCTCGCAGAGTGGATCTTCTGCTCATAGAATCATGACTAGAGCTAGTCCATAAATTCTTTGGGCTTCTTGTGGGCTTAATGAGGACCTTCTAGTTTCTCTGACTAAAAAGCAAAATAAAACTTTAAAAAACAATGGCACACAGAGAAAACACTTGTTCACTGTAAGAGGAACTATATACACAAACATTTGCACTAATATTTACTACCTTTTCATTATTTATTATACATCTAAATATGTTGGTATATCATAATATGAACTATATAGACAACATAAAATGAACCAAATCAAATACATCAAACTCCATTTAGACACATAAAAAGAAACACTTACACATACAGATTTGAAAATGTGGGGTTTAAGGGAGTGAATAATATTTTTTACTGTATATGTTCACTGCAGTTCATATATACAGAAATATGAGGTCAAATCATACAGATGTAATTGCCCCCAAATCTTGCATTTTGGTCACCACATATAGATTTAGTAATTTGATCTTTCTGGTCTGTACTCTCTTTTTTCTAATACAAAAAATCCCTAATTTATGCTATCATAGTTGATGATGAGAGATAGAGAACTTGTGAAGTTTCCATCAAAACCAGAGAAACAAGTCGTGAAAAACTCTTCAGAGGTGAATCAATATTCATGGTGAGTTTGTGTAAGCATGCTGCCATTCACTCCTAACCAGCACCTTCATATCTTTGTAATAAGTGTGAGAAGTAGGCTGTACAGACACATTCTGTGAAAGGTTTCTGTTGGAAATCCCTATATGCTTTCTCTTTTAATCTCCTCTCCCCTATTGCAAATAATTATGACTGGAAGACCACTTTTTCTGATTTCTTTCTATACCTCAGAGGAGGGAAGGACAGAAATTTTGGATGTTCTCCAGAGCTCTGTACTCATACGCTCTTGGCTTTCAATGTCATGGGGTGATGACTCAAGGTACAAAGTGATGGAGAATCAAGATCAAGTGTCTAGAAGATGTGTAGATGATGGTGCAATCAGCCCACATTTATGAGATCACACAATTTCATTTCAAGTGAATATTTGACAAGCTATGGAATTCATAACAATCTGACTAGCAAACTTCAGAGTGAAATCTCTTCTTTCCTAAACAATGTGACTTAACACTCTCAGATGAAAAAATGAAAAAGAATATGCAGAAAATTAGCACTATTGTTCACATTTGATTAAAGATAAGAGAAGAGAGGAGAAGTGAAAAGGAAATTATTTGATTTTTTTTTTAATATGATAGTGTCTGATTAACTGATCAAATGGTAGGATTTAGAATTAAAGCAACATGAGTTTCAGAAGAAACACTTAATCTATATCAATATTTCTCATAATGTTCTTATAAAAAGACAGCCTTAGTTCATGAAAAGGAAATCTCTTCAAGGTATCACTTAATTACAAGGCATGTGAAAGAGTGGTAAATGAATACAGATGGACCAGAACAAGCATGTATTTCTGACAGGTGGTTTAAGAGCTTGTTATTTGTGCAACAGGATGTAAAGTCAAGTTATTGTTCCAGAAAGACTCTGTGGAGAAAATCTTGAGACAAAATAGGTTTTGAATTGTTCAGTATAATGTCAGGGAGTACTGGAATGAGTCTGTTATGTTGAAGTTGCTGGAGCAAATACAGTCCATAAAAACACTGACAGACAATATTGGTAATATTTTTTGTGTAACTTTTTCTAGTTGTCATAATAGCCATGAGAAAGGCCTTTAGTAGTTTATTTCAAGCTGGTTCTTTCTGAGGTTTGTCTTTTAAATAATTACTCTGTATAGAATAGACATTTTGAAAATAGCTAAGCTAGTTTTGTCTTACAGAAGAGCTATAATTACCAGAATTGGATTTATACTACTACTGTTACCACCTATGCTTCCCTTCTCATACAGCACTGAGCAAGATGTGGAGCTGAATTAGGCTCTTGGAGACTGAATGCTCAAGGAGGAAATGTGTGGAGATGTGCACTTTTCTCACACTGCCATTCCTTCTCAGCTTTATAATATAATAACCCAACCTGTCTTTAAGGGACTTCTATTGACTCTACTAGGAGTATCCAATGCTGTGGCAGTTAAAAAATCCTACCTCCTGCAGCAGCAGCTCTACATCAGTTAATTTTTCAAGGTTTGCTGTGTGCTTTGAGACGAGGCAGGGAAGAGCGAAGCTTTGCTTGTCTTTTGTATATTGCCTCTGCCATTATGTAGCTGTGTTAAAAGTGTGCACATATGTGTGCAAAGATTAAGACAGGCTGCTGTAGTTAATTTTTATGGCTAATAACTTGACTCTGACATTTCTGAACAGAGTATTGTAAGGCTTGTCTTTTAAGCCTGAAGGAGGTAATGAGTGACATCCTGATTACTGTCTTAATTACAAAGAAAATGGAGCTGTAATACTATACTGCTTCATCAGAAAAGCTGAATGGGTGCCAGTGTGGGATGACAGTACAGAAGAATGTATTATCAGTGATCATAGCAGTGCCTGTCCTTTTCGGGGAATTTACAAGGAAAGGATGATTTAACATAAGTTATTCTTCTATTCTGCTGCATGCAGAGCAGCACTTTTCCCATATATTGTACTTTCTTGTGTATTTCAGTGGTTACAATGTATTCCAAAAGACACAAATGTTCCTTCAGTTTTGGTTTGTAACATTTGGTTTGAGTCACATAAGCTGTAACTCAGTCTTATTAGCAAAGAAGAAAACATCAGTCATTATTCATTCAGAAACACATAGCATTTCAGTTTTAACCTTGCTTAAAATGCTGAAAATGTTTTAACTCCTGTGGGACAGAAATTCATTCTAACTTGCAGAACATATCCATCAGTGGAGTATAAGTAATTAGGCTTTGTGTGTCTCAGTGTCTGTTGCAGCAGTTAGGATTTTTTTGTTTCATTTTCAGAGTAAATAAGTCTATCTCATCACAAGTATCAGAGTGAAAGCAATTGAAACAAGGAGGTTGTGGACAGTTTAACATTTAAATTTGTGATACATCAGTGCATGGATGTGCCTCTGGGATGTCAGGTATGGCAGTCACTTGGGACAGGAGAGTTGATGTGTTGTGTGGAGCTCCTGGGCACCAATGCCAGCTCAGGTTTGTTCACTGTTGCAGTGCTTTGTGTAAGTCTACCCCCACCTTGGATTAGGTGGTTCCTGTTAAAGCAATTCCTATAACCAGCAGCTCAAGTCATGGGTTACAACAACTTGGAATCATAGACCTGCAGAATGCAGAGGTGTTGGAAAGGACCTAAAAGGTCATCTAGTCCCAGCCTTCCTTGCCATGTGCAGGGACACTTCCCATGAGAGCAGATTGCTTGAGGTCTTATCCAGCTAGGCCTTAAACTGACTCAAAGACATATTTCTTATAATCTCCACCTCTTCTCCCTTTGGGCCAGACCATCATGTTTGACAATGCAGTGAACCCCTCGCCTTGCCCCTAGCTGTGTTACCAAAAAGGGGTTCCTGCTATAGTCCGCCACAACTTTCCATGGGCTTCAGGGGACAGCCTGTCTCACCATGGTATTCCTCATGGGCTTCAAGAGAATCTCTGCTTTTCCTGCTCCAGTGTGGGGTCCTCCCCACAGAAGACAAGTCCTTCTTGAACTTTTTCACTGGCTGCAGTTCTTCATCCACTGCTCTAGTGTGAGTGCCTTCCTTAGGGTAAAGACCCTCAAGAACAGACTGCCCCAGCATGGATTCCCATGGGGTCATAAGTTCTGCCAGCAAACCTTCTCCAGTAGGGCTTCTTTGTCCACAGGTGTACAGGTTCTGCCAGAAGCTTGCTCCATTGCAGGCTTTCCAATTCACAGCCCTCGTCAGCTGCATCCACCTGCTCCAACATGGGGTCCTCCATGGGCTGTAGGTGGATATGTGCTCCACTGTGTACTCATCCAAGGGACACTTTGACTCAAATTCACACTGGAATTGCAGCCTGTTCAATGCAGCAGCACAGGTAGAGCAGTGATGCCCTGGCCTCCTGCCAGCCCGGGCACGTTGCCGGAGCTGTTATCAGAACATTCCCAGGCACAGAGGAGTGAGGTGATCAGCAGCACAGCACTGCAGTGAGTGGAGAAAGTGAAAACCATCTGTTAACAAGCTTGAGAGTCCAATGTACAGCCAGGCAAGTGAGCCCCATGGCAAGCACAGGAGCTAGCTGATTTACTGCTAAACAGCAACAACAGACATTGATCCAACCCAGCACACCCCAACCAAACATGTCACTATCTTGAAGCTGTGAGCCCCACACCGTATGCCAAAAAGGATTGTAGTTTAACCCCAGCCAACAACTAAATATCATTGAATACCTTGCTTCTTCCCACCCACTGCAGGATCAGAGAGAGAACTGGAAGAGTAAAAATGAAAAAAATTTGTGGATTGAGATAAAGACATTTTAATAGTTAAAGCGAAAGCCATGGATTCATGCAAAGCAATACAAGGAAGTCATTCACTCTTTCTCATTTTCAGGACGTGTTCAGGGGCCTGTGGGAGAGCAGAGTTCCATCACATGTAATGGTGACTTGGGCAGACAAATGTCATCCCTCCAAAGGTCCAAAGTTTCCTGCTTCGTGTCCCATTTTATATGCTGCCCATGACATCATATGATATGGGATATCCCTTCAGTCATTTGGGATCAGCTTTTCTGGCTGTGTTCCTGCCCAAATCCCTTTGCACTCCCAGTATCCTGACTGGTGGGATGAGGAGCAGAAAAGGCCTTGACACTCTGAAAATGCTATTTAGTAGCAGCAAAAACATCACCGTATTATCATCATAATTTTAGCACAAATCCAAAACATAGTCGCATACCAGCCATCATGAAAAAATTGATCTCTATTCCTGGCCAAAACAAGAACACCACTGTTGAAAAAAGGTGGCTGAAATCACTGGAATGCTCGGCTAATTCAACTCGTGCTATATTGATGGAGCCTGGAAATCTCATCTTCTTTTACTCTCACTGGGGGGTTACATCCCACTGGTCAGCTGCAATCATCCAGTACTCAGTGAGTTCTGCACACTGATGGAGGAGAGGCTCAACTCCTCCTTTATTATTCCTTTAATGCACTTAAAAAAGGTCCATGTGTTGAGGTCATTATTTATGTAAGCTCAGAGTCATTAGTCAGTCTCCAGGCCTGTGCTAGTTTTGTGGGTTTGTGATTCTGAAGGTAATTAGGATTGAAAAAAATCTAAACAGTTAATTGAATAGTAAAATCCCTTTCTTCCTTCACAGACCTTTGAGAATACTCAGCCTGCCTGTATTACTGTAAAAACCTTGTAATATTTGCCTTCAGAGAAAAATACAATTGCTGCCATTTTTCTTTCACAAGAAATCTAAAAAGAAAATAACAGTCCTAATGCAGCAGCAGGACTGATATTGCTCTTGCTTCAAAGCAATACTAAATGAGTTCAGATTGACATGGGCACTTTCTATGGCTTTGATCCAGCTCAGAGCACCGGCTTCTCATACCACAGATACAACTACAGAAGAAACAATGAAATATCCAGTCATGCCTTTTGGTACTACCGTTTGAAGCCAAGTTCCTCAAAAAATTCACCTTATGGATGAAAACCAGCGTATCCCATGTGGGCACTGTATTGGCTACAACCCATGAACAAAAGACAACTATTTTCTCACTGATACTGGTCTATTAAAAAAATGAATACTGCTGAGCTGTTCAAAGCTTTCCAGAGAATGTTCATTCATTTTCTGTCTTGGTGTCAATGGATACTACCTGCCTATTATCTATCTTGAAAACTCAGATTCATGTTCAGAATTAACTGCCTAAACAAATTCAACAAATTCAAATTTCTGTGAAATGTGACGTTAATTCCTACAACATATATCAGACACAGACAAGGGATATATTTTTGTCCTCTTTGATAAGTCTTTAGGAAAGTAATTCACAGCAAGCAGTGTACTAATCCATAAACAAAGGGGAAAAATAAAATTGTGTCAGCTGAAATGGGATCGTTATACATATGTGATACCCAAATTACATGGTTACTGGGAATGATTTTGTAATCATTTAATGAAAAAAAATGTGGAAAATACTTTCAAAACCAGAAAACTTTCATTCTTAACTAAACTTCTCTACTCACTGAGGAATCATGGATTAGTTGTGCTAGTGAAGTCCATCAAATGTGGCCAGCCAACTGAAAACCTCTCTAAAAATTTCCATAAATAAAACCTACAATCTATTAAGAGCCATATAAAGCTCTGGACAATTTCTCTTGCCAGAAATTCAAAGAGAGAAGCAACTGAGACAGACATATTTTTAATGGGTATTTCCTGAGAAACCATTATCACCATAAACCAGCTGAGCAGGTTTATTGACTTCTCTCTGAAATTACCAGTTGAATAAGATGAGGGATTGTTGGCTTCTTTTGAAAAATATAGGAATATGGGAGGCCCTGAAGTAAATAAGCTTGCTCAGGTCCCAGGCGGTCATGAGAATTACTCAATAGTTACATTAGTTTCAGTGGCAAATTTTCTCAGGTCAGATATGTCATTATGGAGGTGATAACACTGGTCCTGCAAAGTTATTTGAGCTGTTGGAGGCAGTGATGTTGAGGTAGAACCTATTTAGAATCTCCTTCAGATGCTGAAAATGCACACACAGGCTGTGTATTCTGTGAACAGCATTTAATCAAAGATAACAATTAAAACAGCAGTTCATGCAGTAGAAGGGCAACTGCAAAAGGAGTTTCATCCTAGGCCACTTATTTACTTGCTGTAAGTAATCATCCTAAATTTTTACAGATGACTTAATGATAGATGGCTGATAGATATACTTCTCCCATTGTACTTTTACTTGGAATAATTTTATATTCATTTTCGAGTTGATATACAGCTGGAGTCTAATGATTTTTTTTCCCCTTCATTTTATTGGAGAAAAAATAGGGTTTTTGTTGTCACCTCTGGACCAGTCTGTGAAGTAAAATCATAAATAGTAGAAGCATAATTAATAGAAGCAACAAAATAAATTTTATATGGGTTATTGACTGATTAAGACCTCAAAAATTGAAAGGGCAAATAACTGTGGGGTTTTTTTGCTATTTCTGTGGTGAATTCACACTGGCAGTATCTTAAACTGTGACTGCATTTCACCTGGTTTGAAGTAATGCAATGCTTGAATAGAATCAGGCTCATCAGACATCAAATCATACTCATCAACAATTAGTAAGTGTTCATTGCTTATGCAAATTTTCTTTTGAAAAGAAGAAAAGGGATATAAAATACTTTCTTAACACAATATCATGCCAAAGAAAGGCTTTGGAAGTGTCTTCTAATGTCAGCAGAGAGAAGTGGAGCCAACATACTTCTTCAATACCAAAACTGAACAATAGCATTTTAACACTGAGTTTTACTCTGCATTTTTGTATAGACATAATAAACCTTTCATCATCACAGTTAGATATTATTTTATACTATATGAATAAAATTGATAGCAATTATAACATCTAGGCTTTCGTAACAATTACTTGTTGAAAACACCCTTTTCTCTATACATGCAATGGGACAGATTTTAAGTAAAAATTTAAGTTGTAAGGAAAGTGTTGGGAAGGCAGAGATAATAATCTACCCATGGACAAAAAAATCCCAATAGCTGACAGAGCAATTATTTTGGATCACAAAAGAGACCTATTTTTTCAATAACAATCATGAACACTATAGGGAAGCAGCTTTTCCTCTTATCAGACTGCTGTGATATATATAAATAGTTTTGGGAACAGGCAATTACTTCACTTATATATAAGGCTATATTTTAACTGTGGAATTAAATATTACCCACTTGAATAACTGTGATAGCAAGTAGAGTACCAAACTACTCTAGCTCATATTTTATTGACTCGAAGTGTATTCGGGTTTAGGGGTTATGTTTCCCCTTTATAATACAAGTACTATTTCTATGTTTTATTTTCATAGAGTAATAGAAGCGTTTAGGTTGGAAGGGACATCGAAAATTATCTAGTTCCAAGTCCCTTGCTATGGGCAGGGGCATCTTTCACTAGATCAAGTTAATCACAGCTCCATCCAACCTGGCCTTGAACACATCTGGGGATGGAGCATCCATAGCTTCTATGGGCAACCTGTTCCAGTGACTTACCACCCTCCCTGTGAAGAATTACATAAAAGTTAATTATATCTAACCTTACTCTACCCTCCTTCAGCTTAAAGCCATTCCATGATTTATCACTACATAATCTTGTTAAAAGCCCCTCTCCAGTTCTCTTGTAGCCCCTTTAAGTACTGGAAGCTGCTCTAAGGTAACAGTGGAGCCTTCTCCTCTCCAGGCTCGACAGCCCCAACTTTCTCAGACTATCTGCATAGGAGAGGGTCTCCAACCCTCTGTTTATCCTATGTAAGTCTATATTATTTTTAAATCTTCTAGAAAATAAGAAGTATGACCCATAGTAATAGACTTAATTTGAAAAAAAAAATGATGATTTTTTTTCACATAAAATAATGAATTCTATTTCTTGCATTTCACTTATCTTTCCCCCCTCTACTTAGGAAAAAACATTATATAAAATAAACTTGAGAAATGAAGTTTGAGAGAGATTTGTCAGGAGTTTTATGAATATCAAATTTATATTAATAACTTCCTTTTTGTATAATTTTAGCTCATCTCTTGTCAAGCAGTAAAAAATATCAAGTTCTTTACAGAAGAGTGCATATTGGTGTTGTGACCTTTAGAAAAAATTGCAATATACAGTAGCCCTAGAAAATGTATGGCAGAAAAAAAAGTAGAAGTTATGATATTTTTAGAAATCTTGAAAATATTGCTTAGTTTGTGCAGGAAACATGCTTTAAGAGTTGTTGAGTTAAATAAAAGTTAAAATATCTGATTACATTTTATTTTAACTTTTGGGTTTTAAGCCCACAGGCATTAAACTGCACATAGGCCAATATTTAACAAAGGATAACATAAATGTTGTTTCAGTATTTCCACTTCAAAATAATTTCAGAAACTTTGGATTTTTCATTCTTTTTGTTAGAAATCCCACTACAAGGTAAAGAAGGTGATCTTTAAAAATGATCTGTAAAATATGATCTGTAAAATGCCTCCAGTACTGAGTGCTAATCAGAACAATTAATATCACATTCATGTTGAGAAGTTTCTCATCTGGAGTTTTTATGCCACATTATATTGTGGAATTAGTGTTTATTTTTATGCTTTTGTTTGTACTGCATTATAGCTTCTTATTATAACTACAGTCAAAACACACTCATTACTGGTGGGGGTACTCAGCTGCTGGAGCACAAATCCAGATGTTCGGGAGAGAAATCAGGGGAGCAGCCTGCTGGATGATTAACACTTTAATTAAATCCTGTGCCTCTGCATGATGTGCAGGCACTTGACTGTTACAGCTTTTACACTTCTATAGTTGTAAAAGGGTCTGGTGAGCAAATGTCATTGTAGGTTTCTATCTTAATAAATCAGGTGGTAGCAAACACTGGGACAGTCAAATCAAGACATTTTTCTCATGCATGTCCTTTGGCTAGAAAGAGGACCACTAACATTAGTGTTTCCATCCTAAAGCAGGTTTAGATCTTGTCCTAGAGGTCTTCTGTGTTTCAGAGTTCAGGCATCCATCCCATTGACTAATTTCTGTTTGTAAAAGAAGTAGTTAAAACATGCTGTGTTCTAAGGTGTTGGCTGCTTCACTCCCTGCTTTCCCACACAAAAACAAGTGCAAGAAACCACTGAATGAATCTGACAAGAATGATCACATGATCTCAACAGGTACATGTCAGATTGTTCACCAGTACTTTTCCCAGGGTATTAGGTGATAATCTGCATGTATTGGCAGGGGATCAAACACTCACATGCAGACAGCTCTTCAACTGATACTGCTTCTGGTGCAAGACAATATGAAAATATTTTTCTGTTTGCTGTAGCAGCTTCAGGAACATTTAAAATATAGGACTCTCTAAAGGTTCGGTTTTTTTTCTTTTTTCAGCAATTTAAGAAATGAAACCATGGGTTATAGGAGAGCTTTGGTTAATGAACTATTTATAGTGAAAACAGTTATACTTACAGACTGTTAAAAAAATTCTGACTGAATTTGCAAGCAACAATGCTTATCTTGAAGACTTTCATATTTTTCAATGAGCATGCATTGTGAAGATTAGTGTAGAAAGCTAGCTTTTTGGTAAATGACACTCCCTCCTTCTAATTAACTGGTTAACACTGGAGTCAGGAACTTGTGATAATGATCTTCTAAAACAAAATAGCAAAATTAAGAAAAGTATTTTGATGTCATAAAGTGTCCAAAAGGAAACATTAATGTTCATGATCTGATCAAGAGATCTTGTTACTCATGAATATTTAATCCCAAATTATTTAATTCTTCTTAGCTGCTGCTGTTGGTCTCAGTGAAATTATTTCTATAAACACAGTACTTGACAAATTGATTGATATTATAAAACAAATAACTATAATTTAAGAAAATTTTCTTTTAGAGATAAGTAGAAGATTGAGTTGAAATATGTCAAGTCTTGAAACCCATTGATTAAGATCAGCTTTTGTAGTAGATGGCTAGCATCTGTAAAATGACACACAGATACTTCTCTCTTCCTCATATTAATTTTCTGCTAATACTTCTTTCTAATCCATCTCATTGCAGTTATAATCTCAGATTCAGAGTTTTTAGTAGTCCATATCAGAATCTTAGTGTTTAGTAGCAATTCAGGCAGCGTGGCATCACCTGTTGCAATTGTGTTCTAAGATAAATCTTTTCTGTTCCAGTCCTCCCATTAATTTAATAAAAATAAATATACAGAACTAAATAACTGCAAGGCTTGCCTTGCTGTTTGTTGATATCTAATATACATATATTTGCAAGCAATTAATACCTTTGGTGCTTGGCACAGTGTCAGTTCCCACAGCTACAAGCAAAGCAAACGTCAGCACTTCTGTTTTTGTTATGCATATATATATGTAAATATATATAAATATGTTCCATAGAAGTGGAATAACTACCAAACCTTTCATGTTTTTTACTAACTCAAAAAGTTTGCTGTAGCATATAGCAAAGAAACATGAGCGACCATCTAATGAACAGCCCTTCTAAAACCTTGAGATTCTCTTATCACACTAGTAAACTACTGGAATTGTCCTCAGAGCTAGCTGTGTAGGAATTATGTGGATTTTCATAATAATTTATCAGTCTTTGCAATTTTACAAAGCATTTCTTGGAATAAAGTTACTTATCACAAAATATTTTTACGCTGACAAGCCATTAAAATGTGACAATTACATAATGTCACACTTTTAAATATTACTTTTACTTCTGATTCACTCCTGTAAATGAACAGCATGACAAATTGCACTGCCGTGACCTGACACAAAGTATGTAGGAGTTTCTGGGGTGCATTTCTATTATTCATCAGAGGTTTTGCACCTGTTTCTTAAAGTCACTGTAAATGACAGTAAAAGTATATTGATCATACTTAAAATGTTTGATCTTGATAAAAAAAAAAACCATTTTGAAAGAGAAAATCAGAATTGTATTCATTTTTGTTAACACAGTAATATTGTCTCTAGGTTTAATCACCATTTTATCTTGAAAAGTTGAATAAAAAGCAAGGAAAACATTTGGAAGGGTAAGGCTTAAGAAACTGTCAGCTTCTTTAGTAAAAGTATAGACCTGATTTTGGCCATTGGCAGAAACATAGTTCAATAAATATTCAAAATCTGCAGAAGTTAAAATAAATACCAGTTGCAAACTCTGAAACTCAAAGGTTATATTGCCTCCAAAGAAATTCCTATTTTTATTAAAAGTCACACAAGTCCCATACTTCTTGAAGTACATTGTTGCTAAGTGTACTTTAGTCTCAAATATTCAAAATACTACTCTAAAAAAGTTTGTGCAAAATCTGCTCTTGATGACCATAGGTAGTATAAATCCCAAACTATACACATAACTCAAATTGAAGGCACTAATGGTTATAATTTAGTCATGTTTTACATAGCCCAACAAACTGTGAATTTCAGGCCATATATTTATTTGTGTATCTGAATTTCTTCACCAGCTTTTGTCACTCTATAATAATTTTGTCTATGATTGCTACTGATTTTCGAAAAGACATTTCATCTCCAAATCCAGTGATGTAATTAAAAGCAACAACTATTTAATGTACCCCTTTATGGCAAATTAAGTCTTACATTCTTCATCATATTTCATAGCTCAAAAAATGGACTGAAGGGAATTCATAAAATGTCCTGATCTTCTACACTGGTTCCTTTTAAGCTTTTAATATAAAAATTAATTTCTATGCAAATGTCAGAGTCTGAAGGTCTCCAGACACAAAGTACTTGAAGATACAGAAGTACCTGAATTATCCAAGTCAGCTAAAGTGGCATGTAAAGACCTCTGCTGAGAAAATCTGCATAGAACAGCTGTATTGTTGGCATAATCAAACCAGATGCCTTCCTTTCTTTTAGAGAGGGATTTAGCAAATCAGAAGTACAAAAAAATTAACAAAACATAGGGAATCTTTTTTTTAAAGACAAATTAGGAAAATAGGCAGAAAACAGGGGAAGAACATCTCAGGAAAAGAAATTACATAGGAAATATAAATCCACCAAAAAAAAAAAAAAAAAAAAAAAGAAAAAAGTTGTCATCTGTTTGTAAAGATAAGATTTGTCAAAAAAGGCCACTACGGAATATTATTTGTGTGAAATGTTTGTAACATTTAGAAACTTTACCCATTGCCTCCAACAAATATTTCAATAAAATTCTATTGTTTAACTATGTTAGATTATTGTTTTAAATAGCCTTGTGTTATGCTTTTACACTGACCTAGCTTTCTAAAGGAGGGATCTATGAAGCAGCCATTCCCATTGTTTGTCCATCTCATCATGCTTCTTTCTGGACAATCAGTTTGTTCAATTCCCTTTAAATTTTCCTATTCCAAATAAAAAAAAAATATATTTTTAGTTAATACTGCCTAAGAAGCTAAACTGAAACTCTTGACTAAACACTAAACCTCTCTGTAACTTCTGTTTTGGTTTTGTTTTTTGTTTTTTTTTTTTTTGTTGGTAATCAAACACTGAGAGGAAGTCTGGGAAGAAGAACAACTGTCAAAAGGGTTAATTTTTCACTAGCAGAAGTTGCCAGCATATGCTAATGGTCTTCACCCGCAATAGCAGAACCAGAAATAAAGATTTCTTCATACTGTCTGCTTGATTCAAATCTTTTTTCCTCATTGTCCAGCTCCCCAGGCACATTGTCCTTTACCTTGCAGTAAAACTGAGGTGTCTCTAAAGGTTCTGCTAAAAAATGAAGAATTGTCAAAAGATATTTCAAGTAAATTTTGGTACCCATCCAAAATATTAATCTTCCTGCAATCTAGAAGAATCTCTATGACTATTGGAAACCTACTTTACCTAACTTTGAATTAACATGTTCTGCCTCTGGTAAGAACCCGTCAATCTGTGATGAAATAGTTTGCAGAATAAATCTGAGATTTTATTGCTGTGTAGTCTGTCATAAGGCCAATTCTGTGGTGTTTCTGCTGCTATCATGACCAAAAGTAGCTACTGTACATTATTGAGTACATCTTCCAGAACTGCAGCCATTTCTTTAGACTACTGCAGAGAAGAACCCTCCATCAGTATTTGTGCAGCAAAAGCATAATGGCCAGATGGGCAGAACTGTTCAGAAAAAACAAATGTCCATAAAGCAGTCCCCCAATTCCCAGTGTTTCTAGCTAATATTCTTCACACTATTTTCATTACATGTTGTGTCATCACAAGGTTAACATTTGCTAGAAGTTCACTGGTAAGTTATGCTGATTCTTTTTATAACAGCTCACCCTCCCATAACTAAACTGTTTTAAGTAAACTAATTGACACATGAGGATGTATTGACTCAGGTTGAAATAAACAACATATGAAGAAGTAATGAAAGGAAATTCCACAGGATGAAATACAATGTTGAATGGTCAGGGGATTCAGATTTCTGATCTGAGTATCTGCACAGACAGATATTGTTCCTCAAGTAGTTTGGGGCTGCAGTCCCAAGTTGCTAAAACATGAGGAAGGAATTCAGGCTGAAAATTTAGGTGGTTGTCATTCATTCAGTCAGGTGGAGAAAGTGGGTAATGAAACACCTCAGAGCTACTGTCACTTCATCACTTGCAAACATTACCCAAGGAAATATGAAATTCATCTGAAAATCAGTGATGCATAGAGAGAATGGGTGAATAATATTTGGCCTTTCTATCAGGAATATTCTGCAGGAGGTTGTAGGGTGGAGTGGTGTTTCCCCATTCACAATTTCTTCTGTGCTTCATGTAATGTTGCCACAAATAACCTGTAAAGAACTTTACCAAACATAACTCACAGTTTAGGATGACATACAGTATCTGCAGAAGTAAAAGATATGGTGAAGAAAATGTTACATATTTTAGATTTCACACCCTGGCCTGAGGTTTCCTTTAAATATGAACTGATTTGTTAGTCTTCAGAGCCCATCTCCCTCTTCCCTTTGCATGGATGAGTTTTTTGAAAACATGCTAACTGCACACTAGTCAGTCTGCTTTATGAACTCTGCTATGGTACTCTCTCCATCAACGGCCTTGTGTAGCTTGAAACGTTTTTCCCCCTCCCTTTTGTATTTTGAATGTCTACATCTCAAGAGTTGAAGGCCTCCCTTTTCCCAGTATTAACTCATTAGCTTCAATCTTGGATTGTCCCCAAATGTTTATAACTTATTTGCCTTTCTCCCCAGTATTTCTTAAAACCTCTTTGTGCACTTAAGAGCTTTGCCATCTGCCACCTTCATGACACTGCAGTAGGGAACATCTCTGAGTGATGTTTTCTGATCTGTGATGAAAATTGTGTCTGTGCCCCCATTTCTCACTGTGCTACTCTAACATACTCTTTCTTTTTATTTCTTCTGATCTATTACTGCCTGTCTTCAGTCACTAAATGTGGCCTCTTTCGGGCAAGACACTTACACTTTAAGTGTACTCATCTCATTGTCTCTTCTCCACTACTTCCACCTGTTTCCCTTTTCCCCTACCACTAACTAATAACTCACTTCATTTTTACATTCTGTTTCCACTCTCCATGGTTTATTTATAATGTTTCTCACAACGTCAAGGATCACATATCTTACTCCAGACCATTGTTTATTAGCATCTTGTCATGAGGCAGTTGAATTTCTATCTTTTTCTGAATGTAACATTGCTTTAGAGTTGTGGAAGAAGGAGGTCTATGAACCAGTGGCTGTGAAGGATTATTACATGTCTCTACATCAGCATAGAAAGAGCTTCTGCTCTGTACCAACTTTTGGTAGAAAATTCACAGAAATATGGTGGGAATGG
This sequence comes from Rhipidura dahli, assembly GCA_013399225.1. NCBI lineage: Eukaryota > Metazoa > Chordata > Aves > Passeriformes > Rhipiduridae > Rhipidura > Rhipidura dahli. The sequence continues at coordinate 29,795 of VXAC01006632.1, read as the reverse complement.
GTGATATTTTAAATAGTGTTAATGCAGGAAGTTTCAAAATAATTTTGTCTTCCTTGGTAACCAAAGCCTGTTATTTGTTTTATCTCAGGAAAGAACAGATAAGGTTACATTTTGACTCACTTTCTTGCTGGAGCTTGAGCTTCACTTCCAAATGACTTGAATTTTTTGGGAATCGCAGTTAAGGAGAGGTCAGGCTGGACAACAGCCTCAGATTAAGAACTTCAAATAATCTGCCCAGAGTAACATTAATTTCTACTACAATTTGTTGCAATAAAGAAGTCTCTGGGAGCCCAACCTGGCAGATCTGACTCTATTCTTTGCATTCTAATATGTGCTTGTGTGAATGTTAACCTGCCAATCCATCGCAGCCCGAGCTGGTCTTTGGACTCCAGGCTTTCACTGTGACTGGGAAATCCTAAGTCTGATTTGTGAAACCATCACTCACTTGCATGTGAATGAGAGAAAAATGATCTATGCGTAGACTTATTCTCCCACCTGTGAGAAAAAAAGCAAGAACTCTCCTGAGCATGGTCTAATGCATACTGTGAAGTTTCCAAGAACTCATCTGCAAGGCTTTGAGAGAGATAACATACACTAGGGTAGTCACATTGACTTCACGGGCCATGCCGTAGGATGGAGGGCAATGAAGGCTTTAACCTTTTAATGATGCAATCCTATAGGCAGGTGTTAGGAACAACGAAATAAACTCACACACACGTGACAGAGTTACCGCTGGGGGCCAGGAGCACATGCTGTTATCTGCAGTTTAAGGACTTCATTGTTTATCACATCCACTGACATTTCTACTGCTGAAAGAAATTCTGCATTGGTCAGAGGCTAAGGGAAAAGTACTTTTAAACTCTGAATGACAGTTTAAGCAGTGTGGTTTGTTTGGTTTCTTTATGATTGATGTGAGAAAGGTTAAAAACCAAAGCACAATTTTTTGTCCTCTCTCTTATATAGGAAATTATTTATTCTGTCAGATTCCAACCATTCCTGTCTATGGTGTATTATTTTAATTTGGTTTTAAATGTAATGCAATTGCATCATGAGACTAACACTAATGACTGGACAACACCTGAAATCTGAGTGTGTACTGTAGTAGACAGACAGTTACCATGTTGGTTTTCATGGGTTGTAAGAAGAATGACAATTTAGAAAATTCCTCCTCCTTCCCTTAAAGCAATGGGTAGAATAAGACATATATTCAAGTCATGTTGCTTCTGAAATATACAAAGATTTTCACACAAAACAAACAAACAAACAAAAAAAAAAAAACCAAAAAAAAAACCTGCCTTGTCTTGTGATCAACACTGTTTACTTGTGCTACAAAAATCAAAACTGTTGTCCCTAACATTTTTTTTCTTTTTAGATATTTGAGAAATTTTATCACTGTCATCATATTAAGGACCATAAATTTGTGAAAGCTTTGTTTCTTGACCTTTGCAAATATTACCTCCTCAGCACTGTTTGCAAGCAGGGACAGATTCTGTCCTAAAACTCTCCTAATCTAATCACTGACCACTGTAAAAGCTACAAGTGTATCAGAAGCAAGCCTAAGAGATTATACATGTACACAGAAAACCCTTATACTGTTTATAGAGGCTTCTGGTAAACTGAAACTAAAATTGGGTGGCTGTTCTTTTCCAAACTATAATGAAGGTATCTTCAGATGACTCTGTTGTGGTTAAAAAATTGTTTTACAGACAATGACCACTTATGATAGACACACTATCTAGCTGAAAACCATAAAAATTGACTTTGGGCCTACAAGCCTACAAGCTAAATCTGACAGGACAAACTTGAAATTCTGAAATCACCCAAAGTAGACTTGGTGCTACAGCTTCCTTGAAAATAGTTCCAGCAGACCCAAACCTCAAACAACGAGCTCTTCACTATTGCACTTTCTCTCTAAGCAGAGGACAATTTTGGTTGACCATTGCTACTGCTTTTGGTGTACAAACATCTCAAAGTGGACATTTTGGGAAGCTGCTTAGTTTTAACAAAGTTGCGCATTTGGGATTTCTGTATGGAAATATCAGGAATAGGTGATCAATTTCACCTCATGGCTGTGTGGTTTGTAACCTCAGCTCTTGTACATTATACTCCTCCAGTTCTGCCCATGTCTGTCCTCAAGGCATTGTACTAGGAATATATTACCACCTACCATCAACAAGTTAAATAATCTAAGGAATGATTCTAGAAATATTTTTGTGAGTTTTTTTTTTTTTTTCTGAGAATGGGGAATGGGGAGTATGGTTTTGCTTATTTTATTTTTCATCCAATTATAAGACCACAAGTTTATTTATGTTTTTAATACCCTGATAATTCTAGATGTGGAATAATTAGACAAAATGCTATTGTTATCATGAGCCTTTAAGCCTTTGCTTAGACATTGTCCAAAAAACCTTTTTATGTTTAAAATAAAGGTGCCCAAATTCAAACTTGCAAATGAGTTTTCTGTAATAGGGTGGTGCTTTTTTCCTTGCTGGTAATTTTTTCTTATATTCTTGCCTTTGTGCTTGAAATTTCAATTTTTCCTAAGGCAACCATGCTTTTGTCACTATATTAGCAAGAACTTATAGTACTAGTAGTAATATTAAAGATAGTATCACCATAGGAAAAAAAATTAAAATCAAGAATAGATAATAAATTTATTTGCATATAAAATAGGATTAGAGTTATACAAATTTTGCATAATGGCCTTGTTTATTACATAACAGAGACATCATATTTGATAGTGATTACGCCTTCATAATTAACAAATACCTAAAATGAGACCACATGAAAATAAAATATTTTTCTTGTTTTTGCCTCAAATGTATGAAAGGCTTAATAGAACTGTGAAATTCAAGGGTACTTTGTTGACTGTTGATAGAGAAAATCTGGTTTAGATAGATGCTGCTGAGGCATAAATTGCCAGCCACCTTAACTAGAAAATGAAGATAGAGTGTTGAAATTTCAGCTGAAACAGAATAGAGTCTTGTGCTGTTATTGGCAGGTAAAGTCTTGGATTCTCTTTCTTTCTTTCTCAGGAGGAGTCTCTGTCGTCTCATAACATGATTGAGCTCATGTGGCACTCTTTTTTTTTACTGGGCAATACTTTATTTCCTTTTTCCACTCTAAATCACTCATTGGAAAGGAATCACTTTTGAGATCTCTAGCCCTCATTCAAACTTTGACTAAATTATACTCATCTGCCTAGAGGCAGAATAAATGAGTACAAGAGCATGCTTGTTCTTAAAGGTGAGGCAATGTACTTTAGTGCTGGAAGGGAAGAAATACCTATTTTTCATTTTTTATTATTAAATAGTCTAAATAGTAAATAGTAATAGTAAATTAGTAAATAGTCTAAATTTCCAAATCAAATAATCTGTGAGAACAAAACTGTTGAGGTGATGATGATGATGATTAAAAATGTTATTACTGCTATTGTTACTAATTGTAGTAGTACTATTATGACGATTACTACTACCACCAGTAATAATAATGATGATAAAGAATTTTAGTATTAGTAGTAGTAATAAAGTAATAATAATACCACCTCAAAACTTTAATTTTGTTATCTGCATGTTCTAAACTGATATAATCTTTATTTTTTGTATGATGATTATCAAATTTTGACAATCATTGTAATTTTGATATCAGTATCAGGAAATTGGCGCA
>VXAC01006632.1:0-26114 GCA_013399225.1 Rhipidura dahli | reverse complement strand
AGGAAATGGCCCCACCCCCCCCCCCCCCCCCCCGCCCCCACCCCTTCTTCTGATACAACCAAAATACCTTAAAACTAGAAAAGACTTTGACATGGAAGATTAATCACAAGTTTCGACAAACTCATCATTAAAATGCTAGAAAAGGTTGTATACCAGAAAGAATCTACATCAAATAATGGAGAACATGGAAGTCACCTCAAACCCAGGAAGCTCCTGTCACACAATTGTCAGGGGCCGGGACAGAGGTCAAGAGAAAGTTGCTGTAGTTCTGCCTTTCTTCTTGCTAGTCTCTGTAGGCACCTGCCCTTGAACACTGTGAGAGATAAATATGCTGAGCTACTCAGCCCAACAGCCTAACCAATGCACCTGTTCCAAAGTTCTGTGAAACTTTCACAACTGTTTTTCAAAACAGCACACGTCTTGGCATTATTATGAATTATTACGAATTATTATTTCTCATCCTTTCTAGTGAGGTAAGTCAGACGTTACTGATTGCAGTGATTTTGTACCCTTTTTGCTCTGATTTCTACTTTACTCCACTCTGGTGATCAACAGAAACAGTAACCTAGTGAATTAGGAGTAATATATAAAGGTATTTGTTTGGCCCATAACGTTATTGTCAAAAAAATGATGCAAAAATAAAACCCCAAAACTAATGAAATGTTCTTTTGAATATGAAGTCTATATTGTTCATTTTTAGGAATAACAGGCAGTGATTTCCAAAACAGGCACTATTGACCTTTACTAGTTAAATGACACTAGAATTTAAAACCAAAGCAATATATCCAATCAAGGGTCTGTGACTTGTGTTTTGGCAGCTCTCTCCTCATCTCCATTTTTATGCACTGTGACAGAATAAAGGTAGCTGTATGCCAAATAAATTATGATATATATGAGGAAAGCTTGTTTTTTGGTTTTTGTTGGATTTTTTTTTCTTTTCCAGAGGCATGGCCTCTTGCATTCACCCTTTAGTTTCAGCAGATTATTTTTCTGTGTTTTACCACTTGATGAGAAAATGCATATCTCAACAGTACCAAAAGAAAGTTAAAGACTCTTGATTTCAGCACATTCAGGTGAAAGGCTTCTTGTTCCCTGTGCCACTTTAATCAGAGAGAAAAGCACCTCACTTTCAGTGCCAGACAAGTGGCAGCATCAGAGTGGCATTTTAATTCAGTCTTCTGTTTATGCAATGAAAAAGAACTTGCCTCTCCACTTATCAGATCATCTCCTTAGTGAAGAATATTTTCTACACAGTTCTGTTTCTCTTTTAATGCTGAAATGGACAGAAGGAAAATTTAGTATCTGCAGCCAAGTGTGGAAGGGAAAATTATATATTTCTGTAACAAAACCACTCATTTTCATATGAATTTTGTAGTGTGTGATCCAGCTAGTTAAATATTAACTGTGTGAACACCACAATTCTCTCTTACTTATTGACAAAGAAAGAGACAAAATGAGAAACATAGGATGGGAAAATAACATTTTGTAACTGTCAAATTTACCCTTCTTGCAATGAGATGAATATGGAAGAATATAAGAATAAAGCACTTCCACATCTTAACAGTATGATGCCACACTGTGACTGAAGGGTCACTTTGTGACTGGTTGAAAATTAAAAATGCTTCATATTTTAGGATTATGGAATGGCTTATGCCATACAAAAATCCAGTCTTATTATTTGTCAGGGAAGAAGACATTCAACTTCCAGTATTGTTCCGTAATAACCAAAAGATCTAAAATTTAAATGGGATACTACAATCAAAAAATGTAGCTAGGCATGAATTCTGAGAGATTACAGTATTTAAAAATTGCACAATTTGTTTTGCAAAAAAATATCATCACTCCTCCTTCCTCTCTCACTATTTTCAATTTTTTTTTCCATAAAATTGAATATAATGGTTCTGGATATGAAACTCTGTCTTCATTTGTTTCTTAATTAATAACATTTGCAGAAAAGGGCTCTTAAAAATGTCCTCTATTTTAAAATATGTTTACAAATAAATTTTCTCATGAGAATTTATATATTAAAGAATACAAGGGAGGGGTACTATACGTAAATAAATTTATAATTATTAAATTATTCATGTAAATACACCTCAGTTAAACCACTACATGAAGCCTATACACACCAAAGTGTCTAGCTTGCTTTTTGGAGGGAAAGTCCTGAAAGTATAAAAAAATACATACTAGTATTTGGATTATGTATTTAAACAAAGAAATATTCATTTGGATTTTTTAATTTATGTATTTAACAGTAAAAAATTTCGATATCAACAGTTCTAGAAAAAAAAATGAGTCCAAGTTATCAGAGACAATAAAAAATCCAACTGAAATTTTTTTACAAATGTAACAACACTTGATTATATCTATTTTAATATGGCAAAGAACTTTGAAAAATTCAACATGCTTGCAATAGAGGGGTTTTTTGTGCAATAAATGTTACATAAAATAATTTATTTTAAGGTTAAAAATATCCACTCCTCCCTAGAAATCCAATTCCAAAGCAAAGCCTTTCTTGTGTAAAGAGGCTGCAGAGAAAGGAAGTCATATTTCTCCAATTGTTTACTAGCCTCCTAAAGTGCATCTCGTTAAGGCTAGTCTTGTTAAGGCTAGTCTGATGGAATGAGGAGTCTTTTCTCTGAAATGACAGAAGTAAAGAAGTTTGAAATATTTATGCCTGCTCTTATAGTTAGGGTAACTTAAAGCATGGCTTTCTCAGAAAAAATGTCCCCTCCTTACAGAAAAATTGACAAGGGAAACATTACACAGAAATGCAACAAAAGGCAACAGTAACCATGTCAAGAAAAAGAATTATTTCAATGGTGAATTTTGATTTTCTTAAAACAGGTTTTATAGGTATGCAATTTTAAAGGTGGGAACCTACTCGATTTCAATAAAGCAAGTTGCTTAGAGGTTAAGAGACCAAGTATTTTTCCTTCCTTGTAAGACTTACTGCATTACTGTTGCCTTTAAAACATTCCCTGTCTGCACCACTGCATTACAGCCAGAGGCTGCAGGGCTCTGCCTCATTTCTGGTGTTGAGGTGGGGCTGCCTTGCCGACCGTGCTGCAGCTACACATTGCTGTCCCCTTTTGCTGACACTGTGCCTGTCAAAGAGACCATGGAGGAGGATACGGTGTGTTCCAGCATACTTTGTGCTTCCATCCATATTCGTCTGTGCTTAGGAGCACATATGCACATATGGCATATATGTCTGTGCATATTTGTCTGGCTTAGGAGAAATCCAGCTGGCATAGGACATGTCCTCTGGAAGACGGTGCTGCTTTAGCTAGGCTGCTCCCAGGTCCTGAGCTGCCTTTTATGTAGCTTGCCCAGGTATCTCCATGCTTCACTGGAGACAGAGAGACCTTACATGGGATGGAAGTAAACATGATGAAGGAAGTAGGCTTTTCCATTAGTGGTTTGCCTTGAACTTCCTTTGTTTAACAGATTTCTGTAGTGAAATGATATCAGGGCGTCAAACATACTGAGTCATACACTACAGAAATCACAGGCCAGATGTATAAGTTGATCTAAGATCAAATTTTCTCTTTCAGTGTTCTCATTGTCAGAAGAGCATTGATGCAGATATAATACTTGGCTAAATATATTTCTGTATCATGTTCATCCATTACTCTATAGGCTGTTTTCCTACTGCAGATAATTTTACAGTTGCCACAGAGGAGTGACAAATGGGTTTATAGAGCTTTTTTTTTTACATGTGCCAACCAAAAGATACTTACTAATCCTGTTTCTCTGAAATAAATCATGTAGCTCATGGTTAAAATGAGTTTAAAAAAGGCTGGGAACATTTGAGAATTTCCTATCTGTTGCAGAAGTTGTCTGACTCTATCTCCTTCGTCATTTGTTATAAAACCTGAGGAAAGACCTTGAAAGGTGAGATAGCTTTGGGGCTTGGGATTGTTTTCTCTCTTTTTTTTTTTTTTTAGTTGGATAGTATATTTGACACTTATGTAACCTTTATTAATCATGGGGATGCTAAACACAAATTTTATCCAGAAAAAGTTATGTAATGTTTTCTGCAGTCATCATTACGACAAGCTTCATCACAAGTCAAAAGCTAAAGTTTTGTTGCTTGTGTACCTTTATCTAGATTAAATTTCACTTTTTCTTTACTTGGCATATTTCGAGGTATGATTACTATTGACTAGTGTGGAAGTCACTGCTTTGTGTGGCTGATGAAATGAAGCATTTGACTGGGACACAGAAGACCTATGGTCTATTAATGATTCATTTTATGCTCTTCTTCAATGTATTTAATTGCTCACTTTTTTTTTTGAAAGCAAATTAACATATCTGCAGCAGGTATTTTGGCTGTGTATATTGTGACAGGACACTGTCCTCAGTAAGAATGCAATAGCAGTTCAAATAGTTTGAATTACTGTAATTTCATGCCATTACTGTGCATTAAAAACTGATATTAATTTGCTAACTGCAGGTATCTTTGCATGTTTACTGAGATCTTTTGTATACTGAAATGAACACCAGTCAAGAGGAAACTAAATTTTAAGACCACACATAATAAATTTTCAAATCATTTAAAGGGTTTTCTCAGTTAAGTTGTGTGATGAAATATTTGGCATTAAAATTAAATGAGTAATAATGTGCATTTCAAAGCCATAAATCAAGTTAAACACAGAAAAATAAATAAACACAAGATTAAATCACTTGAAGACATTAATTCTGACTCAAGTCACCAGTGTGAAGAACTACATTCTTCTCTCTTTAACTTGCTTTTTCTTGAATTATCATTTTTGCAAATCTTTCAAAAAGGTGTAAAATACACTTTTGTAAATCACTCCCTTTCTTTCTGGTTTAATTCCCCAGCCTGTAAAAGATAATAAGTGACATAATTAAGAAGTTGTGTTCAGAAGAAACAGTAAATTTCTGAAGTATTAGATATTTTTAAACATTATAAACAAAATCATAAATATTTGGGAATTTTAGTTCTATAGAAGCATGCAATGAGTCATGCCACAAAGACTTCCAAGAGTTGAGACAAAGCAATGAAAATGAAGAAATTTAGTGTGGAACTGTGAGCATCTAAATTGTTTTACTGAACACATCACTGAGAAAAAGATTCATGTATGTCTTTCCAAAATGCTTTAAAATGGTAATTTCATCTTCAGAGCTATGTCTTGATCTGTGAACAAAAGCTGAACTTAATATTATAAAATAAGTTTTGACATGAATTCAGATTGTCTCCAGGAAAATATATTCTTTGGTGAATGCATTTTTGCCTAATACACTGAAAGTAAAAGAAAAAACATGTATGTGTGTTATGTATAGTATCAGCTGCAGGCAAACTGGCATAATCTTTAAAACTTTGTCAGTGTTAACAAAGTGAATACTCGTAGTAGTCATCAAAATGCCACATAATTTTTCATACTTATTTATTTTTTTCTGGAAGAGAGTTTTACAAATAAATAATCTGCCATTGTATTTCCATTTTGCTCAGTAGTAGATGATATAAACAAATCAGCTTCTTTAAACATCAGTACATTATGAAGAACATATCAGACGTACTGTTAAATTTAAAATAGATTTAGCAATAAAGATACTATTGTATTTACTTCTTTGTCTTGTCAAGAGACATTGTCTGACAGTGTTAATATTAAACCATAGCAATGGCTTAATATTTAGCTTGGCACTTTCTACTTTTCCAAAAGTTAGCAATAAAATTAATTTCAAATTGTTATTGGAAAATATGGGCAGATTTTATTAAGATGAATTTTTTACTAATACGTTTAACTGAAAGAGTATTCCCAATGAACTTCTTACTTAGACATCTAATTGTGCATTAAGCTGACCATAACTTGGGGGCAGGCAAATTTGGGATGGATGTGTGTCAGTATTATATCTGAAGAGAGTGAGTTCACAGTTGCTGGTTCAACAGAAAAACATCTTTTACCTCCCTTGTTTGAGAGCTCCTATGCAACTGATCGGCTACAAGGTACCACCAAGTTTCCTCTTCTGCAGGGATTTCAAGAGAGCCTGGCCATGGTGCCTCCACTCCGCTCTGTTTCCATCCCACGTTACCATGTGCTTGTGTGGGAATTGGGCATGCTGACCACATTTCACCCCAGGAGTAGCAACTGCTTTCCCTCTGTAATTTCCATATTGGTACAACTGTGTCTATTAATTTCCACTCTCCTCTGTGCTCTGTTTCATCCGCTCTTAGCATGCATTCTGTGGGGGAAGTTGGGCACGCTGATCACAATTTCTTTCTATTAAAATGAAATGTTCCAGTTTTCTTTAATTTTTCTCTCAGTCTTTTTTTCCCACACAATGATACTTATTTGTGAAGGTTAGGTAGAGAAAAGTGCAAAGAAAAAAGATGGAAGTAAACAAGTTGATATGCTGAGTTAATGCTATGGATGAATGAATTTCAGAAAGGACAAATAGTCCCTTAATTGTTTAAATATACAATTCAATTCTTTTAATTGTATTGTAATTAATAGATCCTGTTAAAGAAACAACCATTTTTCTTTTTTCAAAGAACATACTTTCTGCAGCAGTGTCTTGTTCTCTACATGATTCCTCACTCTCTATCCTAAATCTAGCAAGTTATGCAAACTACATAAAATCCAGCTCTTTCTTTGTTTTCCATTGTACCAATATGATGAGGTGCATAGAGTACCCAAATCCACATACCACTTTCATAGTGCAAAGATTTAGCAACAGATTTCTGAAAGAGTTGTGAAACAATTACTGCTAAGCAATATGAAAGCTACATGATCATATTTTCTCAGAATACTATCACTGTATAGGACAGACCTCTTTAGCAAGCAGAGATGCACAGAAATTAATCTTATTGTCAGTATCTAGGTGCAAAGTCATACTGTGAAGACAGTGGAGTTTCTGGCAAGATTTATCAAATGGATTTTGCATAGTAGAAATGTATGCACACAGAGATGGAAAATAGAAATTATTAGTCTAACTGATCTAAAAATATTAACAGAGTTCCAATAAACAAAAATTTAATTGTTTGAATGATTCAGGAAAAATCAGTCCAAGATTTCAGAAAATAAACAAGTACATTTTTGAGGAGTTTTGGTAATTCCAGTTGAATGCAGGTCACTATTACTGAAGGAGAAGTCATTTCTGCTGCTGGATTCCATGCTCAAGATAGCAGAAGAAGAAACTCAAAATGCAATTTCCACAAAACAAAAGCACGCAACAAGCATCTTCAGACACAGTCCTAAATGGCCATTTAATAATCACCTGCAACAAGTTCAGAAGCCCGCTGCTCTAAAAAATATTGAGAAAGAGATTAAATCCTTCATCCTTGAGCAATATCATAGATTAAATACCATTGATATCATTAAGAAAGGTGTAGTCAGTAAAAGGGGTTGTGGTAAAGTGAATATGAACTAACTTGATGGCATCGTCCAGGGGCCTTTCACTACAGTTCAGTTTTCCCTTTCTCACATCAAGTATAAAGATCTATTCTGCTATTTGATACCCCTCACTAGGAGGGTGCACAGGTTCAGGGAGCCAGACTGCAAAGCTAAATAATGAGCCATTTAACAACTCTTTAAGTGCTTCTCCCTTCTAGCAAACTTAGAGTCTGCTGCATATCTTCTTATTTTGTCTCCCACACGCAGTGTTCAGAACTCAGAGATGAAGTTTATATGTGTTCAGCATATTTCTTTCCCCTGCCATTCAGGGATAAATTAGGGTTTTGATCAGCCTTGAAAAGAATTTTATCTATTTTATCAGCCTTTTATCTACCCTAATTAACAACACAGGAAATATATCTCACCCTGACCATCACCAAGGAAAGACTTTTGTTCTATCCCAAGAGCCAAGAATTCTGGCACGTTGCAGTGAGAAATGTTAAAAGCCCAACTTTTCTGTGCTCGTATAACTGACTTCCCAGGTGCCAGCATCAGACTTTCCCCTCACTTTGCCACAGCAGTCATCAATTTGTGCCCATTCTTGGAATAGGTTTATGTCAAAGCAGGCAGAGAGCTCAGCAGATTTCTCTTATCTACATCACTGCTTCAGAGCCTTATTTGAGTTGCAATCAAGAGCCTGATCTTGAATTGTCATAAACTGTCTCATCTTTACCTAAAAAGAGTCTCCAAAAAGTCCCTCCATTTCATAAGTGACAAATCCCTTCCATGATGCAGTGATGACACAAAAAATTCTAACAAATATTATTTATTCGGTTGGGGTTTTTTGTCTTTGGTAAACATATTTAACACTTTGCCAAGTGGAATCTTGCCTAAGAGTCTTGACAAGTTCATAGAAATCAAATAATACGTAGATTGCAGCATACTACTGCAAAGATGCAGTTTACTAGTAAATGCATTTGTCAAAAGTTCATTTTTTATGATCTTGAACACTTCTAAGCAAGTGACTGCTGAGACAAGATATTACATTTCAGCAACACGAATCAGAAGGCAAAAGTGACTTTTAATGATTCAAGTTCATTTTCAACATACTAGAATGAAGGTCTCATAAAGTATGTCCATAAGCAAATATCTTTATGTAATGGACCTTTAGGTCTTAGTGTTGTACAATGTCTCTGCATTTGTCTTTCACCTCCTGAATCTTCCTGAATGTTGAGCTATCCAGGCAATAATCAAAAGAAAATCATTCATAGCTCATCATTCTGCCCATGTTCCCACTCCCTTCCATGTCTTCAAAAAATTACTTAAATGGTTTATTACTCATGGGCTTTCTAATGTAAAAGTGATAAAATTTAGAGGGAGTATACTAAATTAAGGCCTCAGGATAAAAAGAAAAAGGTGGAGCCTGGAGCTTTATCACAGAATGAGTTCGGGTTGCATGAAGCCTGAGGTTGCTAGTATCTTTCTAGTACCTTATGAGAATCTGCCTCTCTTGTTCTGGGGCTGCATGGGTGTGATCCAGTTGTGCTTTGGGGCTGGGGGAAGGAGACCACTGCCCTGGGGCTTACAGCCCGAAGACATGCAATAGCAGCATCTTCTGCACAGACTCACCTTATCAGGGAACCATTGTCCATCACACCATGGTTCAGTGTGCTGCTTGAACGCCAACCCTGTCCTCTTGGGAACCCATGTCCCCATGCCATTCCAGAGGGCTGGAATTTACGCTCTGGGTTTAAAGAAGACCAAGGTGTCCTTGACTTTCAGGGTGTGTATTTGGCTAACATTTATACTATTAATGTTCTTTTCACTACACAGGTGACAAATTATCCTTTTAATTTGCAAAAGAATAATACACCTGTGTTTTGTAATTTTATCTATGTCCTTTTTACTTAAACTCCTCCCCCTCCCCCCCAAAAAAACCCCAACCTAAAAATAATTGTACTAGGTGTCACACTCTTACAGATTACTTAGTGAGGGAAATCCATGACAGATCACTGTCATTGACCAGCATGTAAGTGCAGGTGTCAAAAGTAGATGTTTAGGGACTGAAATTATGTGGGCTAAGTTTTTTCTATTTAGCTTTCATTTACAACTGTGGTAAGAGGAGAGAAGAAATACTTCATCAACCTAATCTAAAATTCTCATTCCTAAGGGTGTTAATTTAAAAGAGAGAGCGATACAAGAACTTAGATTCAATAAAATTTTCCAGAGTAAAAGCTGGAACACAAACACACAAACATTGCTGACATCCCATACATTTCTAAACCAGGTTTAATTCCGTCTGCATTTATTGAGAAATAATAATTTTTAAAAAGAAGTTTATTAATATTGAACATATTTTCTTTTTCTCCCTTCTCCATAGCTGTGCAGGCAAGTCTTAATTACATAAGAAAATAGATTCTTTAGTAGTTTTCTTCCTGCATGAAAAGAGTTGTTTCCTTCCTGAAGAGAAGCAGAGAACACAAGAATTAATCAAGGCTTTAAGTATCTAATGAGCTTTTTTAAAATCATTGGCATAAATATAAGAGACTAAGCCATTCTCTAGTTTAGTAGAGCATTATTAGATTCTTCAGATAGATTCAGATAGATTATTCAGATTCATTTTAATAGATCTCTTTCATAAATACATCTTATTAGTAAATGCATTTTATTATGATTCAAAGATGGCGTTTGATTGAAGGAAGCTGGATTAGGCCTTAATAGTCTTTCACTAGCTGCTTAATATAGCACTGTGTGTGTAGTTTGGGGCTTTTTTATGCCTTTAAAAAAAGCCCAAAAAAACACCATCCAAAATGCATATTTTATTCTTTGCAGAAGTAAAACACTTTTTTTACAGTCTAATCAATTTTCTCTGTCCTTGTGTCCCTTTAATTTTCTTTTCCCTCTATTTTAGTTCCCATTATTTTTCTTATTGCTCTGCCCATGTCCCTTCAACTATTATGTCTAAAGTATTTTTTCCCCATTTATGAGCTTTTCTCCTACCTTTCTGTACCTGTCCTGAATTACTGCTTCTGTTGTTTCAGAGGATGTGAAAACCTTGTTTGTGACTGAAGAAAATGAAACTTTAAAAAGATGTGTTTAATCACTCTGGACAAGTATCTTGATGTCAGAAACAGATTATGATTATCTTGTATGATAATGTTTAAAAAAACCCAACCGACCAATCAACCAACCAACCAAAAAAAAAAAAACCAACCAAAAAGCAAAAAATATACAAGGAAAAAAAGCAGTCTCTTAGAGTTCTTCAGGTTTCCTGAGGAGAAAACCTGATTTTATTTTACTTTAAAAAGTTGGCTTCAGTAATGACACATTTGGTATCACTTTGCATCAGAGACTATCTCAGAATGAATATGAACCTACATATGAATGACTAAATTAAGAGGAAAACTCCCAGAAGAACCCAAATCGTCTCACTTTTAAATGAAGCAGTACATAGAGGTATTAAAAAAAAAAGTATATAAATTTGTTATCAGGATATTCTTAATTCCTGCTTTATTTTAAAATCTCCATTGTCATGCACTGTTAACTCAGGCTGTGTATTTGATATTAAACTGACAAATCCCATAACTATACATTTCAAGCACCTTGAATGGTTCTCTTCTCATAAGGCTGACACTGTAATCCTGTCTGTGATAGTCCACAAATGGCATTGCAGTACTCATTATTATAGAGAAACCAACATTTATTCATTTGTGTCTCAGTTTTAACAATGAGGCAAGTACATACAATAATTTTATTATCATGTTTATCTCAGTAGATTAACAAGAAAACAGACAAAATGTTCAACAAAAAGGGGAGCAGCTAAATGACGAAGTAGTACTGTGGGCATTATTCAAAAGTAAGGATTTAAGAATATAGTTCCTATACACATCTACAACCTCCATACTGCATTTCTTACTGTGCTGGGAATTAGAAATAAATGAGAGAGCAATGAGGTGTCTGCTGTTAACTCTTATACACTAATCTGTCTGCATCGCTACAGCATTATGAAGGATTTAACTTTCGGTTAACTTGTTGCTGAGGTATCACCATTTTCATTATTAACTTGGATTTTTCATACTTGCTTAACAATGCATGCAAATCAATTTCACTGGCTGCCAAGCCTTTTGTGTGGAATTCCTTGTCATTTTGCAGGCCCATCACGAATCCTCTGTAGCACACCATTATCAAAAGACAGGAGGAGGATGAAAGGAAAATTAAGACAAAAGAAATAATTGCATATTTTTTAACAAAAAAGTCCTCACAACTCTTCCAAAAGACCTGTAAAAAATTAGGAATAAAAAGTGTATGTATTAATAATTTTTATCTTTACTGGCTCTTAGAAACTAAGAGTATCAGTTGCTGTCCTTAAAATGGCAACATTAAAATGACCCCATCCACCTGTGGAAGGAAAGTTAAAGAAATTCTGAACCACCTGGAACAATATAAACACCCCAAATTTCTTTAAATACAAAGATATAGTACATCATTAATTCAAATTTCAGCTCGGTTGAAAATTATTTCCAAAATGATAAATTGAACACTGGATTTATATGCTCAGTAAAGATTATTTTTAATTATTTGAACTGATATGTCTCTGACTTAAAGAGAAAGGGCAGAACTGCAAGACCTGTGTCATAAAGAAAATACAGTTAGCACAATCTTTACTGTCTTCCTTTAAAAACTGCATTCTTAACAGAAAATGTTTGCTTACTATTAAAAAAAAACCACTTCAAAGTGAGTATATTTTATGAAGCCTGTATTTAATTTAGTTCCGATTCACAGACAAACAATGTGCATTCAATAAATATGTATGTTATGCAGTCTAAAAATACTTGTCAAAGAAAATAACCTGTGATTCCTTTCGGAAAAATCAGCCTCCTACTACTTTGATGCTAAATAAGCTGCACAACATGTATAATCTTGCATAGTCATTAACTATGAGGTGGAGATTTGCAATTTACATTTCTATTTTTATTTAAGCAAAAAATATTTTTGTCTTCCATTTTGATTACTTTGTTTTCAAAAGCAGTTATCTGTTACTAGAAGAATATTTGATTTTTACCCAGATAAAAAGCCATTTCCAGCCTCATAGAGCTATTGACAACATCACTAGAGAAAAAGAAAAATATAAGAATATGATTTTCAGTTTGTAGTTATTTCTTTTTTCTACATTAATATTTTTTCAGGCTCTGGCAATTTCATCAAAAGCACAGATTTACTTCTTTAGCTTTAGATTAAGTAATCATGACCTAGGCATTATGAATTACATACTGTCATGTGTTACCTTGTTGACTCTCAGGCCCTATGTGTGGAACGGAAGATACCAGCTTTTCTGCACTAGCCATCATTATCTGCGTTGTCATGCCACATCTCCTTTGGTACTGGTATGTACCTGTCTTCTATCTCCAAAAACTGTGGTGTGATTCCACTAATTCGCAGCTTAGAAACACACTGAATAGGTTGCCAGTTTCACAAATTTTACTTTTCTTCTCTGCAAGGTCATTACCTTCCCTTTTTTTTTTTTTTTTTAAACATGAAACAATGTTTTTGAAGTACTACTGGAAGTGTGGATCCCCAAAAGTGACTCATGGTGTTGGGAATTTTGTTTCAGCTATTATTAATATTTTATTCACACCCATTGATCTTTCCAAATGAAAACCCTCTGAGAGATCTATTCCATATTCCACAGTGAGCCAAACGAGCCCTACAAAGGTAAGCCCATCAGGAAATTTCAATCTGCTTCCCCCATGCTCCATTTGCCAGTCTACCAGATTGCAATTCCTAAAAGAAGGGATCTCTTATTAAATTTAATCATCTATATTAACTGAAAACTGTCCTTCCACCTGATCTTAATTGGAAAATTAATTTTGTTCTGCATCTCTTTTCAGTGAACAACTTCAAATTCTTTTTCAAGAGACCTAACTTGGAGAATCTGTATCTGTTAATGAAAATACAACATTTGAAAACTTTTATATGAAAAATACTGGTATTTGTACTGTATTGATGAGTTGGGGTTTTTTTAAGGAAAAAGAAGCATGCATACACATCTGAAACAAGTTTTCCTTCATGCATACATACATACATACATACATATATATATATATGTGTATATATATATATATATATATATATATGTAGGTATCAGAGAGACAAACAGAGTCTTGAAAGCTCTTGAATTTGATAGCTTAAAATCTGTCTGGTGTGTCATCTGGATGTCAATGAACTTGAAGAGTTTCACAATTCAGCCAAGGAAGTTTGGCTCTGTTTTAACCAGTTCACTTTGTAAGTAGACACAGGAATGAAAGACTAATGTATGAAGTCATAGCAAAGTCTCCTCTCTTCAACAGCTCTTCAGATAATTCAGATATTACCCACATGGAAAGTGTTTCCTGTTGAGCACAGGAAACAATTTCTCTTAGTTTCTTCACGCATACTTCTTTAGCTGACAGAAAAGGTGAGTTGAGCCAGTTGAACTTCATTTTCTTTTACATGTTAAAAATGTGTTTTACTTAAAACTTTATCTTGTTTCCAGTTTAGAATTTATTTTGGTGTTAGCAATTCCCCAGTGACATATTTCAGAAATGTGCCTTGGTCAGTGTGTACTACATACAAACAGGACTGCTGAATATTTATTTCAGTGGCATCTCTATGCCTTCCAATACCAGGACATCCATCTAATTCAGCAGAGACTCCATCTTTTCCCTGGTATTCCTTTTGCTGATGATGTACTTTTAAAAACCCTTCTTGTTGTCCTTGGTGTCTCTTGTCAGATTCAATTCCAAGTGGGCCTTGGCCTCCGTCACATCTCTTCATATTGTGATGATGTTCCTGACGTTCTTCCATGTGTCCTGTCCACTTTTCACATCCCATAAATATCTTTCTTCCAAGTCAGATTTTCTAGAAGCTCCCTGATTCTCCATGCAGATTTTCAGCCCCCTTTGCCCAATTTTTTCATCATGTGGATATTCAGATCTTGAGCTTAGAGGAAGGGATGCTTGAATGTTGCCCAGTGCTCTTGGACTCCTTTCTCTTCCAGAGTCCTACCCTTGGGATACTTCCAAGTAGGTCTTTGAAGAGGCCAAAGACAGCTCTCAGAAAGTTCAGGGTTCTAGTCCTGCTTACTGCTTTGCTTCATCCACACAGTATCCTGAGTTCTACAGTCTCATAAACACAACTTAACATGATTTCATGTATCCAACTTCAGGTTTAAGTTTTCTGGGTCTGCGACACTTCTTCCATTGCCACTTGGCTCAACTGTGAAGTTAAACATAAGAAAGACAGAGAAAGACACAGTAACCCAGTTGCTCCTTCACTTGTGCAAGCCTAAGCTCTTTCTGCATTACCAATAATCTTCTGGCTTTTTAGTCCTTTCAGAGAAGCAATAAGTTATGCAAGGCCTGATTTGAGAGATAAAAATGACCTCCATTTTAAATTTTACACTTTGAGGTGGAAATTTCCATTCTAGTTTCATTTCAACAATTTTATTTAGCGTAGGATATGTTCAAACTTTAATATTGCTCTTTGAGTGCAACATCAAAATAAGGAAAGTAAAGACTTAAATTAGAAAATAATATCGTTCTGAAGATTAATTGACATATTGAACTGCACACAACTGAAGTAACAGAACAGCCTAATGATGCTAAAGATGTGAGATTAATTGCTCCCTCATAGTTATTTTTAATGAAGAGTAACAATTGAGCTGACAAGCTAATTATTATAGTTTTCCAGGTCTCTGCTGTAATAACAGTCATAATGTAACTCGTCAATCAAAATATAACCCTTATAAGGCTTTTGCTCTTTCAAACTCCAACCCTATTTTGTCATTTAAAGCATAGTGACTCCTGACAGTCAGAGACCAAGGGCACTTTGACAAGTGATCCTCCCTTTTACATTTACAGTAGCAGCTTCAAAAGTCAGACTTGAGTAATGCAAGAATCTTTCTATATTAATTTTATAATTGTGATCCGGCAGTACAGTTTGGAGCAGATGCCTGTTCTTAGCTTTTCCACTATTTAGAAATATTTACAGATATATATTCAGGGAGTCCAGGACAGATTTCTAGAGCAGAGCTGGAACTAGAGTTGGAGCTTCTGCATTTAATTGGGCATATTCCATGAATAATGGGACAGAATCAATAAAAATGTTCAGCTTTAGATTTTTCCCCCATTATTTATTTATTTATTTATTGCTTGATTGATTGGTTGGTGATGAAAAAGGTTATTTGCAGTAATAAGACAAGATAGGAATTTTGGACACAGTTTAATCAATGGTGTACACTTAGAAGAACAAAAAGGAAAAGAAAATATGAAAAGCACTTCAAAACCCCTCATCGTCACAAGTCTAATCTAACTTCTATTACAATGAAAAAGAAACTTCCCAAACTCACCAACCAATTTTACGTTCAAGATGTGTTACATGTCCTTTCCAATTCAACTCTTTATACTTTTTAAAAAAATACTTCAATTATAATTTGTGTTTCATCTGTTATTAAATCTTAATAAACCAGAACTCCTCTCTTTTTTTTTTCAAGGAAAAGGTATGTGTATCATTGTCCATTCCTGGCCTTGTTTATCAGGATGGACACAAGGAATTTTGTCCGTGCTGGTGTAGCAGGCAGAAAATAGCAAAGGCTGAATGCTTGAATTTTGTCGCTGTTTATTTATCTTATCAGCACTACAGCTAGCAAGCTACAAAGCAACAGTGCAGAAGAGGAGTAGTAGAATTAGAAGAAGAATAAGAAGAATAATAATGGCTCCTCGTCTTTTGAGCTCTTTTTATATCAAAAACAATGTAACTTATTGTTTACAGATTTAAACTGATGTCCATGTAACAAATCTATTCATAACACTGGAAATGCTGTAAAGTTTGTCCAATACTTTTTCAGAAGAACATGGACTCATGGGTAGAAGAAAGGCACAAGGAATTTTAGCTGCATCACTCTACCATTTTGTGTTTTATTTCTTATCAGCTTACTATAAAAACAATCCCAAAAACCTTCACCTTTTCACCCTGTGAGAATCTATATACCATTTCTATGTCTTAACTCAAACTTCAGTAGATTATAACATTTCCAGAAGTGTTGGGAGCTTATTGCAGGACTTTGAATCATAATTAGACCTGTACAGGGTGGGTACAAATTATTTCTGAGGGCTTTACATCTGACTCAGGGTCAGGTTTATGGATGGCTTAAGGCCAGGTGCAGCAGGTAATTCGGGATCAGGTTGAGAGCAGCTCATTTCCTGATCTTCAGTATTTGGCCTTATCTCAGATATATCAGGCAAACAAACACTCACCCCTTTCTGGCCTCCAACATATCATGAAGGACAGAATATTTTTCTAAATCAGTTTTTACAAGGATCTTGCATTGGAACATATGAGCCTAATACAAGTGAAAAGACAATTGAAACAGATAGACCAACACCCTTTGTCATGTCAAGTAGTCCAAAACCTGTTGTGATTAAATAAAAGAATGATGGAGAGAGAAGAAAATTGGATATTATCTCAACAAGCCACATGAAAATTTTCACCAACAGTAGCATTTATCCATTAAACAGTTTGCATTTGCTTTTCCCTTTTTTTTTATAATTTGATTGAAAGGAAAATATGGGCTTCTCCAATTTACAGGCTTAAGGCTGAAGCAAAGCCTGGTCACAATTATTAAAATATAATTTCACAGTAATGCATCTGCAAATATGGTGTGGTGAGAAGCAGCTCACATTTTGATCTCTCTTGTGTCTGAACTGTATGAGCCTGTGGGTTACGTCCTCTCCCACTCCGAACTCAGTCAGGGCTGATTTTCCACGCAGCTGCTGGATCTGAATTTCTTATAAATATATTCTTTACCCTCAGGCTCGTACACTTATCCCTAGATCTGAGTAATTGGACAATATTGACACCTTTATCTTATCTCAAATTCCCTTAGGTGGCTTAATTCACAATCCAAAGTTCCCCTTAGGAGGCAAATTCAGGGAGGGGTGAGCTTTGGTGATTGCGGCTTCTTTATACAGTTTGTCCATAATGGGCAAAAAGTCCTTCATAGCAATGTTTAAGCCATTAACCATTAAATTTCAGTCTCCCACATGGTGCTTGCTGAAGCTAATTCAATGTCACCTAAGACAGAGATACAATGACTTAATGACCTTCCTCAAGCACACAAGGAATGCACCAAGAATGTCCCGGTTATATGGCTGAGCCTGTTGAAGCATAAGGCAGTGAGAAATGGCTCAGACCCTTTGTCTACACAAAGTTACATGTTGCAATCCTTGGAACACACCTCAAAAGTTGGTTTGTCATGCTCTAGTTCTCCTTTGGCCAAAACACACAGTGCTGAAGTGCTGCAGGCTTTTAGAACATTGCTACTTTCCTCTTTCTCAATCAATATCTTTCATCTCATCTCACCTATCCCTTCTTTTGATGTCTAAACTTATCTCTCACCATCACCTCAGAGAAATAGTATAAAAGAGCTTTCTCTGTTAGCCATTTTTATGTGGGTTTATTCTTTCATAAGCTTTTTTCTTAACTGTTGTGTTGCTCTACTAATAATTTTCAGTAACAATAATATACATGCTGCATGTACAACTTTATTAAATATATTCTATATTTTCAGCATGGCATCAGTCTTAATTACTAAATACTGCTGTTTGATAGCCTGTTTTATTGGAGAAGTATTTGGACAACAATTAAAATACGATCCTTGATTAATTCATTGGGAAAATACAAGAGAGGGGGGAGCTGGATTTTTTTTTTGTTTGGGTTTTATTCTTAGTATTGTTCCTTGCAATGTTCATCTTTTAAAAACTTGAGTTGCTATCACACAAAATCTAAAAGCTGACAGAATCAAGCAATTCATTAAATGGTGACTAGAAGGCAGAGTAAGAGCTTTAGTTTCAGCAGCAGCAGATCTGTGCAGTTTGCTTTTAAAGTTTAAATTCATATAACACATGTGAAGAAATCAGCATACTTACAAGGCCTGACTTCAACCCTGCTCTTCAGAGTTACATGGAAAATACTCACAGAATCAATTCCTTCCCCTTTGTTCTGTATCTTTCTTGATCTGAAGACAGTATTTTGGTAATCAACATGTGTTGGTTGACTTAATTTCTTCAGGTTCTTGTTTCCGATTAACTTCTCATTACATTAGCATTTGTTTCCATAATTGTGCATTCTTACTTAGAGGTGAACACTTGCAAGCTGCAAGCTCCCACCACCTGTGGGAGGAGATTTACCAAGAGGTGATAATCACTCATTTTCTGTCCTAAAGTTAGCAGCAAGAATAAAACTGAGGAATGCCTAAGGAGACAGAGATTATATCTCCCAAATGCAGCTTGAATGCACAAGCAAGGACTGCAATAAATGGCAGTGGCATGTAGGCATCTTCCACAGCACTGAAAAACGTTACTTACCAAGCTGAAGTGTTTTTTTTGCGTGTTTATTGTTGTCTTTATTTTGAATGATCGCAGTGTGCATTTTTTCCTTATTGTTAAATAGAATCCAATAAAGCTTTTTCTGAGAATGTTTCTCACTGAAGTGCATCATAAATAATTAACAGGTTTGTAAGAGTCAAGAACCCAATAAAGAAAATGTTTTATTTTCCTTCCTTATCTAAATCAGGTACTTGTATCTAGTTATAATTTTGAGCAGGTTAATTTTTCTCTCTCTATGTTTTTTTTTAAGCAGTGTGTTTCTTAAGTTCTGAAATCAGTCCTCAAAAACCCAGTAAAATCAGAATAACATTTGGAAAAATTGGTAAAACCAGAAAAACCCATAAGAAAAAAAAAATCAAACCTTCAAATTAGTGTAAATTGTATTTAAAACCTAATTGTAATGATATTTTTTAGCCTTTTTAGAAAAGTCAGCATGATTCCCTTAGTTTGACAGGTTTTAGGAAGCTGTAGCCAACAAATACACAGAAAAAATATATAGTGAAGTGGAGAGATTGCATTTTCTGCAAAATACCTAAATGTCAGTTATATGTTTTAAAAGTATTATAAAATTAATGAAAAACAGAACTAGCCTCTAATGGGTTAAAATCTACACAAATGGATATTCTAAAACTACACCGGTACCTGACCTTTAAGTAATCCAAAGGAGGAGAGAAATGAAAGAGCTATAAACAGGATAGCACAAGCACATGAAGAAAACCCAGAGATGAGACATAACATGAGGGGTATTACAAAACAGCAGGCAGGAGGTGCAATATAAGTCTAATGGGGTAAAGACTGGAAGTCTGGATCCATATCAGCCACGGACATGTATGCACCCTGAGACCCAGTAACACGTTACCTTTAGTTGGTAGACTAAAGAAATTATGTCAGAGCTGAGTTAATCATACGGCACTGTTTGGGGAGATGATGGGTAAAAATGACATTGCTTTGCAAATTTATCCTAAATATTTGCTGCTGCTTAATGGCTTTCTTAGCAACAAAAGAACCTTTTTGCAAAGGGCCTCCTGCACTGCAGAAACATAATACTCTGTGAAATAAACTTCTCCACTTTACAAAATGGCATTGTCAAAGAATTTAAATTTCAGACTCAAAAATATAAGGATGTACATACTTAAGAGACACACAGATCAACATAATACAAATTACTTGTATTCTTAAACTTTTCCTGGTAATTTTATTCCTGGAACAAAAAGCATGGCACAGATGAAAAATATGATCAGATGTTATCAAATAATTTCTCTAGAACAACTCTCTCTTAGGAAACTTTGCCAGCTAAATTAAAGATCAAAAAGTTATTTCTTCTCCAAAACTCCAAGTCGACATCAACTCAGACATCCAGGAAAATACAGCTACTGGGGTGGATTTTGAAACAAATCCAAGAAAATCAGCCTTAAAAAGCTCAAGTACTTCTAAGTGCTTTCCCTGAAAATGTTTTAGTTTTTCTTCTAAAGAGTCTTTTATACCTTGAATGGCTAGAAAATATGCTATGCACATTCTTATTTTGTTTATCAGAACAAAAATACTTTCAGATTTCAGATTGTTCTTTTAATTAAAAACCCCACAGCATATTGAAGCTTATACAAAGTTCTGAAGTACTCTTCTGAAAAAAAAAGATATTGCATTTAGAATGGGGAAAGATGTATCATATAATACATATTATAAATCATCCATGTTCAGAAGCAAGGTGGCTAAGGATTCATTCTTGTGCAAAAGATGTCAGAGGTAAAATTGTGTATTTAAAGATATCCGCAATGTAAACAGCTGATTCAATTTTAAATAATTTTCAAAAAAATCAAAAGACTATTAAGCTGAGGTTATAATGAAAAAAGTTAAACTTGAAGTTTTCTTATTTCTGAGTACTTTTGTCTGTCACGTCAATGATGTTTTAGCTTATTTTTTAAATGACATATTTTTATAACGTAAGAGATGTCTGTAATTGGGGATGCATGGTAGCTTCCATTGCCCCATGGTTTTATGTTGCTTTTAACTTTCAAAAAGATTTGCCATAAAAATTTGCATTTGCTGTCTTTGCTTGTTGTTCAGGGATTGTTTCTTGATTGGTTAGTTGGTTGGTTTTTTCTTTTTTTCTTTTTTTTTTTTTTTTTTCTTTTCTGCTTTCTAATTTTCTTAAATCTGAGCAGGAAAAGTTAAATTATTGCTTGTTAAAATTATAACTGGTTAATGTTTTGTTACCTTTTCTGAAAGTGCTTCAAATCACTTCTGGCCAGACTTAAAAGCACACAGGAGTTCACCCACTGTAAGCATCAGTCATAATAATTTATCTGAGAAATAGTACAGGGAGAGATAGGTGTAAAGATACATTTTATCTTAGAATAAAATGAATAAACATCTCTTTACCTCTGGATGAACTGGGAATATATTTTGGCCTAAAACTGGAGTAAAGCTTGAGTTCTTGCCTCTGTTCTCTAGATTCCTGAACAATTCTGTACGCAAATTCCTTAATATAAAATATGCTGCGGCTTAAAAATAATGGAGAAGAAAATATTTTTGGTTTAAATGCATGAATCTACTTTACTAGATAAATTTTACATTGCTAAAGTAGTCCACATTGCATATTCCTTAATACTAAATCTATGTTGTATCAAGCAAGGACATTTGTTCTACTTTTTAAAATTATACAAGTTTATGTGAAGAATATAATGCAGATACTATGGATTTACTGCTTAAGTTATGCAAGTTTTCTCCCAAAATAGTTTAAAATTATTTTAAAAGAATATAGAAAACCAGTTATATCTGTCTTTTGAAAAGAGCTTTGAAAAATATTAGTAGAAAATATTTAAAACAGTAACCTCTAAGTGCTGTAGGATGACATTAGTGCTTGTGACTCCGGATTCACTCTAGGGAACAGATGGATTACATTAAAGAGTTTTATTTTTTCTCTGAAATCCAACTGGACAGACACATCTAAAATTCCATGCAAATTCATTTTTTCACTATAGCATTTGCAAAATTTCAGCTTTTCTTCTTTTTTAATAAAGATTTGCTTTTCTGTGGTAGCATTTTATCTTCTGTGAATAACTTTTTATTTTTCTGTAGTGGTCACATGAAAAAAGCTTCTAACAACAAAATATCTGTTCAACTGAGATACGTCAATTATTACTGAAGTAAATTAAGGTGAAAATTTCCTACCTTCACCACTGAATAAGGTAAATTTGGAGGAATTTATAAAAAATGATATCTGGAATTAGAGAAATTTTTAGAAACTAAAATCAAGGAAAATAAAATATGAATATATGTTTCCTCCTATTGAAATTACACATGGGACAGGACTTCAATTTTGCTGTTTATCAGAGAAGATTTAGTTTCACTATTTGTGAGAGAGGACACAGATAATAAGCAACTGTACAGCAATTCTTGAGATCAATGTTCTGTTTCCCTCTGGGGAACAGACAGCTCTTCAGATGTCAAAGATGTTTTTCCATGTCTGAAGTTCTTAAATTGTGATACTAATATCTAGAGTCTAAATAGTTAAAACAAACAGTGAGTAGCTACATTTTTTCAGAATTTAATTCACACACTGGTGAGAAAGTACCTAGAGCACTAAATTACTTGAAATTAATTGAAAACTTCATTTAAGTTGTTGACTAGCTTAATATAAATAAATTTAAAAAAATAACCTAAGCTAATAATGCAGGAAAACTTAAATGAAAGAATTTTGGCTTGAACTTTGAGGAGATTGCATGCATTAAAACTGCCAGAATACCACTGAAATATTTACTTCATTTCATCTATATCCTAAGCAATTTTGATAAATGTATTCATGACACAAGTTTAAGAATCAAACTTTTTATGCTCCTGATTCAGAAATGGACCGGTTTTCACAAGGATGATCTGAATGGAAAGTTTCATTTAATTAGATTTCAATTTCAATGAGAAATTTTGGGTCTGTGATGGAAATTACTGTTTCCTGTCATGAAGGAAATCAAATTTGGTGCTTAGAGTGGGGTCCCTTTCATTCTTAAAATGTATTTATGAATCGCAAATCTTTTGCCTGAATAACATTTTATCTTCAGCATACTTGTGGCAATCAAATTAATTAAAAATATTTTAATAAATGAAGTAGCAAAAATATCCGTTTATCAAGAATATTTTTGACAGTGAGTTGCTTTGGCTCCAGGCATACACCCTGTACAAGGTAACAGGAGGAAAAATCATTAAGAGGAAGAGTGTTGAGGACAGAGAAATTAGTGACTGTGACATTCTGACCCCACTGAAAAATTCATACCTGAGTGCGACTCAGGAAGTCAACTGCAAATTAAGTCATCCAGTTTTAAAAGTGCAAGATAAAAAATGAAACTTCTCATCGTTCTGAGAATTGTTAACATTTTAGTTATTTGTAGAAAACATGACAATGAGAATAAGGCTGCTAATGTAGAGTCATATTTATCCAATTTTTCATGTCTCCACAGAATGCTTCCAGGGAGAGATACACATGAAAATAAAATGTGGCATCTCCCCTTTATTTCTTTATTTTAAATGTTCTTTTAAAAATCATTTATTAGACGTATGTACTTAGACCAAAAGAGCATTTTATCAATGACTTTTGTTGCAAAAATAACATATATAAGCCTTCTGAGTTCGTAAAAAGTAATTGTAACTAACTAATACTAACTTGTACTAATACACAAAGTGTGCTGCTTCAATTGTGTCATATTTGACAGTTTTAAAACAGTGACAGGTAAAAATATTTTCTGCTACTACCATATGTCTTTATTTACAAGATTATGAGAAATTTGACACATTGGAAAAGTCCTTCCATGTTTTGAATTTTAAAGAACAGGACTACCAGAAATGAAGAAATAGGAAAGATTCAAAACAGTATATTAGGAAATGGAAAATACATAAAATGGTGTCCTTCTGGAGGTGAGTAGATGGTAAATGAACTCTCCAGCTGAACTGTAAGGGAGATATGCCTTCATATACCCCTAAGTTAGATTTTTCAATGTGAAATTATTTCAAACAATAGGGCAAGAGAAGTTTAGAAAGGTAATTTTTATAATGTATATCTTGCATATGGTGTTCTCCTTTTGTCGTGAGAATACCATATGCAAGATAAAATTACCTTTCTACCACTATCCAATATTGCAGGATTCTGACAGATCTGGAGACAGAAAAACACTTCAAAGTGTCTGGGGCCAAGGGAACCTACTAGCTGGAAGGAGAGAATGGCAGCTATAGCTTCAGAAAGCATCTGGATGATATCCTAACTTCTCCCTCACTCCACAAACAGTCTTCCACTGCTGCTTCCACTTTTTTACTGCTGCTCTCTCCTGCAACTCCATCTGCTTGGATTTGAGCTACCAGATCTCTAATGGCCTGATCAAGTCTTCATTTTGTCATATTTTCTTTCCTAAAACATTTCATATACTTTAGAGATGCTGCTATTCTGAACAGAATACACTTCAACCTCGTATTTTCCACCATAACTCCATAATTGCACTGCCTTTTCTCTGCATTTTGAAACAGATCACAAAACTTTGGCTGAAGAAGTGTAACAAATGCCCTTTCTCTGCTTTCATGTGTTTTCCAAGCAATGAATTTGATCAGTGGTCCAATTACAAAGGCACAAGTACAGGATGGCCAGCTTTGAAGAATGTGACACAGTTTGGGATGAAGCTTTCATTATAGGTAAAAATAATAGTTAGGGGTTTTTGTTTGGTTTTTTTTGTTTTGTTTGTTTGTTTTTCTTTGGGTTTTTAGTTTTGTTTTGACCTCAGATAATGGATAGTGTAAGCAACAGAAACTGATAAGAAATGGAAGAAAAAAGAGAAGTTCTATCACATTTACATGGAAACCTGATTCCACAGATGTACTGCCACATCTTAAAATAATTTACAGGAGAACTAATTGTTTGGTCCCAAACTGAACACATTAGGCACACTATAAAAATGGTGGAAGGAAAGTAATTGTTGTGCTATTCCAATACTGAGCTAAAAAACACAAGTCTTCAAAACAGACTGTGCTGGTTTTGAGTAGTTTTCTGTGTCCATGGGATCTCTAGATCAAGTCCAAAGAAACTGACTGCCTCAATGAATAACAAATAATTCCTGGAGAGTAAAGGACCTCGGAGAAAAGATGCATACTTATCTTTCATACTGATCTGCTGGTTAGGATAGTAATACTAACTCATGTATAGTTTAAAAGCCACCACATTTCTAATAGCAAAAACAAAAAGGGAAAAAAAAAGGAAAATTAACAAAAAAACAAGGAAGCTTGTTAAAAATAAGTTAATATGTCAAAATCTTTAACAAAACTTGGTGAATATTGAAAACCACCTCATAGTAGTGCTATAACAGGTCTTGGTCTAATAAATATTGCCTTTTAACAAAAGTTTAAGAAAAGACAAAATGAAGATAGCATTGCTTCCCAGCAAGGTAAAGGATGCTAATTCGAAGCAAGAAGACATTCTTCAAAAGACTGAAGCTACTTACCAAAAAAGAAGAAAGGGACATAAACTCACTCAGATTTAATAGAAAATAATTCAAGACATTAAGAACTAGCAAAATAAAGGCAATATTTAATCCTTCCTCAAAACCAGCAAAGCCTGCCAGAGAATGTAGAGCCAAGCAATTGTCAGGGTAGAAAAGAAATGTTTAGAGAAGAAAAGAACATTACAGGGAAGCCTAATGTATTTTTTGCATTAAAGTCCTCTGTGGGACTAAAATTTCAAGAAACATTTTTCATTGGGACTTATCAAAAGTATATCTGTAAATGAAATGACAGCATTTGTAAAGGAATAAATGATGACATGAATAGCCAAAAATTTTAGCAGATCCAGATGGTAGTCAGACCATCTGTAGGAGTTCAAAGATAAAATATCTACTAACAGTGTATGATGAAAAAGTGCAGAACTGCTTACGTATGAGTAATGAACAAATAAGAACTCACAGAAAAAAAGGTAACTTGTTGGTATGTGTGGAGAAATGTTAGATTTCTACAGCAATGCAGGATGCCTGGGGAGAGATCAGCTGCGCAGTGTCATTTTTGATGCAGTAAGTAATGAATTAAAGCTATCAGGAGCCAAGTACAAGACAGAGGATTTTTCATTCTGGACTAGTAACCATGGAAAACTCATTGTCAAAGCTTGAAGTATACAGGAGTTCAACTTTTTTGGAAAAGAAATACATTCAGGATCCCAAATCAGACCAAAAAATACCAGGGGGTCCCAGGCTTGAAAATAGACAGGTTAAGCATGCCAGCATCAAACAGAGTGTGTGTGTGTGTGTGTGTGTGTGTGTACCTATATCTTCCAAATATATATTAATATGTAGATATAGATATAGATATA
>VXAC01006631.1:180281-203821 GCA_013399225.1 Rhipidura dahli | reverse complement strand
TGTCTTTCAAACCAAGACAGAGAACAGGGCAGATATTATGAAGTTACACTCAGCAAATATTCCCGTATGTCATGATTCCAAAAAACATTATTATTTACTGCAAATCCTGCCTCTCCTCTCAAAATAGAGGAAGGAAACAGGACAGATGGAGTTAGGATATTTCTAGTGTGTTTATCAGCAGGAAAACTGATGTACATTTACAAATATCCCTCTTGCCAGCCACAAAAGGGAAGAAAAACTGTATTATTTCCACCATGTCAGACATTACCCCTTTGCTGAACTGACACCATATTGCCCCTGCTTGGGAACCCATTGTTGACCCACTGAGCTCCCATCCAGTGGTTCACTGCCCACGAATTCAGCCTGGTCCCCTCCACTGCACATCAGCACAGTCAAGAGCAGAGAACACAACCATGGGCTCCAAACACTGCCAGGAGCTGAATCCATTCTTCTCTGCAGCACAGAAGGCAAAACATCTCACCAACACACAAGGACTGAAGGTAGTACTTTAAAACCTAGGTGCATGATTTTTAGCCAGAGATTTTTCAGTCTTGTATTTAATAAAGATCAATTTATGTTGCATTGCCATTATCAGACTACGCAGGAACAAAAATGCTATTGCTGGCCACAGGAGAGTGAGAGAACTGTGCAATATTCCTGGTCCAAGTGCATGTTTTCCCTTATTTAATTTGCACTTTCAAATATTGAGCTATTCCCCCCCAAATGGTAATCTAAAGAAATACTCCCTTTGCTTTATTTAGTGATAGTGTTTTCCATCATCATAGAAATCAACTTGATTTTCCAGACATTGGAATTTACTGCACCCTTCTGTCTCCTAGAAAACATACATGAACTTCTAATGGAGAATGCCTCTTTCCACAAAAGATAGTATCTTGCATTACAACACTTAATGGATTATTCCTCAACCTCTGGTGATTTTTTTTATGCCACAGTATTAAAGTATTTTTAAAAATCTCAAAACATAAGAATGCTCCGTATTAAGTTTATAATCAGTTGTATTATTTCTCTGGAAGGTAAAACAGAATTAACGTCCTTGTCATACCACCATCTTTCACTTGTATTTGTCCAGTATTCGAAATTCAGAAGAAGAGAAAACTGCCAAACCTAGGCCACCCTCAGGAACAGAGGGCATGGCACAGTGATGCTGAAGTGCCCTCTGATAAACAGAGTATCTCTGAGACCTTAGGAAAAATGAAAATCTATACAGACGAATTCTCAATTGTTCAAATCTGAGTAAAGATATATTTGCTGTACTGCCATGAAGATAAATGGTCAGAGTAATCAGTCTTTAATAAAACTGTTAAAGACATTCAGGACCTTAATGAGGTCCCAGCTTGTAGTTCAGACTTTGATTTCACCATATATTTGGCATATTTTATATGCAGTTACATAAAAGTGATTACAGAAGTTATCCTGGATTGGTACACCATGGCTTAATATATGTGTTACTTGAATGTACTCATTCACTGCAGTCATCCTACAATGATGTAGGCAGAAAAAGTAATTCCCAGTTATGAGACTTTTAGGTTCACTTGTTGATTTCTGTGAAATAGCACAGATTTTGTGAGATATGACCCAGAAGGCTTAATAATTCTAATTTTTTTTCCCTAATTCATTTCTTTAAGCAAACTATAGTTGCAAAAGCCTCTGATTTCCAGTGGGTTTAGCTGTCTCCTGAAATTAAAAACTGTCTCTAACCTACTGCTTAACACAGTTTTGTAAGTATTTAGAAAACATAAAATCAGTAAATTTCCCATTTAGTATATCATGCAACAAACCACCCTGTCTCCACCTTTGTTCCCCTGCTCTCCTACCAAAGGGCCTATGAAGTTTTGTAAGTTCACTACATTTTGTTCCTAATGCATTCAACATGTTTTCTAGTTATCAGGAAGGTCCAGTGCCAGTATTGTTAACAAAATGAAGGGGTAGCTTGTTTTCTCACAGTTTGTGCAAATCATCTCCCCGCCTAGAGTATAAAGATGTGAAATTATTTTCCAGAGTTTTAAATCTGCTGCAAAGGTAGAAAGTCAGAGCTTCATAGTTTGTCCATCAGAGTGGATTTAATTTGCAAAGAGTTAACAGTAATCACCTGGACAGAGAGATTTAAGGTTAATTATTTTGCTGCCTGGTTTATAGCACTGTAGTTTGTTCAATAATAAAAAACACTGACTGTGATAAATGAAAGCCCATTGCCTCTAGTAAGGCAAAAGAAATGAGGACATTACTAAAAGAAAAAAAAAAATAAAAAGAAGCCTGACTTTGTAATCTCATTAGTCCCTGCTCAGAAAGATGCATCCCATTAGTCTGAGACAGGAGTGCTGCCCTAGGAGGCATCACCTGAAGAGAGGGGAGAGTTCATGTGAGAGCACGGTCTGTGCCCAGCACAGAGGAGGGGGGACCATGGCGGGGACCAGGGGCAGCCCCAGGGAGGCAGAAGGCACAGAACCACTCTTCCAGGCTGGCACCTTCTAGGTCTTACTGAAAGTTCACTTTTACATGGATCACTTGTAAACAGAATGACTGAAGTTCCAAGGAGCTGCAGAAAATACAGTGATTTACAACATGCCTGCCTATAGCAGGCTCACGATCTTTTGGCGTTTTTCTTTTCCTTTTTTTTTTTTCCTTCCTGGTTTGGAGTTGCTTTTGAACTTTTGTTTTAGAGGTTTGTTGTGATGTTTTTGTTTTATTTTTTTTCCAATTTATCCTCAAAATTTTAATTCTGTAAGGGCTACTAATAATGAACATGAAAGGCTATTTTTGTAAGAGTACTAGAAATGGGCAGTACACAGCAGTAATGTAAAATTACTCCCATTTACTCAAACACTGCAGCACAGCTACACAAGACTATGACAAGACTGCTCTGGGTCTGTTTCATAAATTTATGCATGAGTTTAAAAAAAATTGTATTGTAGTTATTTCAAGTAATTTTCATATAATGAAGTGAACACCATGCTCCATACAGTAATTGCAAGAAGTATAATATTATTGCAGCCATGATACTCTAAAAGAGCAAATTGCATGAGGAGGTATTATGTTATTAAATATACTGATAATGTGGAAAATGCAGACATCTTTTAGTTCTGTCTTCAGATACTACATCAGTAACATGAGCTGATCATAAGGTGAAAATGCCTAAGATTTTCTTGTAAAGACCATTTCACTGAGCACTAGAAAATGTGTAGCAAATGGCAACACTTTCAAAATTCTCTGTCCTACTAATTTTTAAACCCTCTACCTCTCTAGCATATACTAATCTTACAATTAAACATTTCTTTATCTTATTGTTGAGTTAAAGTGATTGAAGAGGTTACAAAATCAGGAAGAGTTTGGCCAAAGCAAATAAAATATCATCAACCAACACAATGTATTCTGACAGAAGAGTTAAAACCTCCACAAGCATCAATAGAATAGCCTCAAACCAAGCTTGGCTCTTTTCAGATAAATTTTGTTCCTTTGGGCATTCTCAGGTACAACCAAGGACTTGTTTCTTTCCAGAGAGGAAAAGAAGTGCAAAAACAATCTCCAATGTCAGTTCAAGGGAGTTTAGAAAGATGCGATATTGCAAAGTTTAGACCAGGACCCAAGACATTAAGTATTAAACTCCTCTGGCTAATTTAACTCTGCACAATATTTACATGAGCTTTTGGTAAAACACAGGAATTTGAGCAACTCTTCCTTGTTAACAGACTCATCAAATGTCTCATTGGCACAGCCTTGCTCTATTTTGGCTTTACCTCCCCATTTGTCTGACACTTTGTGATGCTATAGGGAGTGCTGAATACCTTTTCTGAACCATCAAATTACTTGCATGACTCAATACAATTTTTCTTCTTTCCATCTGTACAGAAACAGTGAGCAAAACTCATCTAATCAAATGTCAGTGTGTATGTACCTGATAACTATCTGAATTCCCTCTGCAGATAAGAGAAGGAAATTAGCAATTTTGGAATATGGTTCATTCCATCCTAAGGACATTTTGAATAGGTCAAGTACAACATGACCTGAAAGGGTTTTAGCTCTGAGCACCAGTGAAGCTTTATATAGGTACCTATAAAAGTAGCTGTCTTTGACAGGGGAAATTGCTCCCACCCTCTCCAAATACAGCAGCCCACAGAGCAATGAGTTTTTGAATTAAGGTCATGACAACCTCTTCTCAAGACTCTCCAGAGCAGTAAAAAATGCCACCATGATGCTCATCTCTCATGACACAGAGCCCTTCCAAGTCTTGGTCAGTGAACAGCATTTGATACCCTCTTGATGTAGTCAAAACCAAAAACTACACAGATCTCTCAATCCTCTGCCTCCCCATGTCCCACCCAAACCAGTGCAGACCCACATGTGTGACAAAACCATGCTGAGAAAGCAGCCACGCTGTGTCATGGGGCATGCACAAAGCTCCCCACAGCACACCACCACTTACAGCAAAAGAAGAAAGAACAGGGGAAAGAAAAGCCTTTGGGGGGAAAAAAGAAATAGAGATGCCATCTTAGAGGAAGAAATGGAGAAGGACTTGTATACATGTATCTATATTTATCTAGATATCTGGAGATGAGATAGGCAGAGATGGTGAGACACTGAGGGAGGCTGAGGAGGGACGGATGCTGAAGTGAGAAGACAGGCACACGAAGATAAGGTGGTGAGAGGAGGAGGTGGTGGGAGTGTGCAGAGTGGGTCAGGAGACACGCCAAGCAAAGAGCTGCATAGTAAGAAAGGAAGTGAGAAAAAGGAATTCAGAATAGAAGCAGCAGCAAATAGAAAATCAGCACGTAGGCTCATGGTTTCAGAGTCTGGGGACACAGCATGCAATGACAAAAAAAAATAACAGAGAACAAGAGCAAGAGAGAAACTGCAAGCTTGAGGAGAACAACTGTATTGCTTTTCAAGCTTAGGCAATGAGTAATAGTACAGAGAAGCATAAAATGGAGTGAAGAATACATAACAGCTTAGATCTTAATTTTTCCTTTTTTAACGCCTTATTCTAATCATGAGTATCTTAGAGAAGATGCAACACTTGCAGAACATAATTAAATGTGATGACAATTTTTTAAGGCTAAATGCAGCATCAAAAGTGGTAGGAAAAACAGCTCTGTAGACTTGCTTCACATAATGCCATTTCAAATGTTACACATTCAGGAATTGAGGGGAAAAAAGTCAACTGTGGCAACCTGCATCAAGCTGCAGTATCAAGCCTTGTGCTTGCATGTGAGCATAACTCACGCCTTCACTAAAACACGGTCTAAACAGGCCTACACACCTCGTGTAACTGAGCAGTCTGTGGTCTGAGAGATGCTCCTGAGACTAGTTTATGGTACTCAAATTTCAACCCTGAAAAATCACTATCCTTAAAGAATGCCTGTCTGTCTGCTCTTCATATAAAATTAAATTAATTCTGTAAGCTGAAAAAAAAACCCAGCTTTTGAAGAAGAATGCATAAAGTAACCATATAAATCCACCTTTATTAGGCTTGCTATAATCTTCCCCCTCAAGCTCATCTTCTCTTGTAAAAGCACACGAATTCTCTTGTGCTCCTGTGCATAAAGAGAAAATAAACCATTTTTACTTGCTCTTGTACTATTACAATAGATTTAGTAGGCACATTTTGCCTTCTTGTAGTGTCTTTACCTGCCTACTGCCATTCTGTAAATGTGGAGTTGTTTAAATCAACCATATCATATAGTTTTAAGTGCTCTTGCAGCGTACAATTTAAGTATGTAACTGCTTCTACTATTGCTGTTATTGATCAGCTACAGTTTTTCTGCCATGGTAATGAAAGAATACATCCTACAGCAGCTTTCGATCACTCGTGGCATGATGGAAAGACAGAAGGATCTAATGGCCCTAGGCAAATCCTAAGTGCACACAATAGGGGCAATATGGGCAACAGCTAGGAAAAAAACATATATTCCTCAAATTTTAGTATTTTAAAGAAAAACAAACCAACAAACATTTCTTGAACAGTGCTGAGAATGGCTTATCCAGAGTTCAGTGACAGGAAGAGTACACTGTACCTTAATCTACCACTGGGTTTGAAAAGAGCTACCTGTGCCAGTTTGTTTACCCCTTTTACTCTGTGGGTTATTGAAAATCGTAACCTTCTATTAAATGTACTTTCTTTTTTTAAGACTGTCATTTCAGGAAGCTCATTCTGTAATGAACCAGTGACTACAGCAAGAGTAGCTGATTTCTAAAAAGCCAGCACCTGCACCTAACACTGGCATGAAACAGTATACTCTTAAAAAAGGAAGAAAAAAAGCCCCAGACATTCCAGAAAAGCAATGTGAAAAATAGTTAAGAAAAAAAAAGGTGCCGTGTAAGTAGAGAACCACAAAGAGACAAAACATTGATGTTTTATCTTTTCAGTCACTTGATTAATGCAGTGTGATGACAAGTATGGTCATTATAGAAAAATTATGTCTATTTGTATTGTTTTCCCCTACCCTTGTGTTTCCAAGATCAACAACTTCCTGGGAAAGGGATGTGACCCACCTTTCTTTCTGACAAATAATCTACTTTCCTTTTTTTTTTTTTAAACTCTAGTTATCCCACAGATGTTCCAAGACAAAGCTCCTTCTACTTGAGCAACACATCCTTTTCCCCAAGCTGGATGTGGACAAAAATACCAGAATTCTTTAAAATGCTTTCAGTTCACACATCATTTCACCAGGTACCTATGAATCAACTAATACATGTTACCACTGTTATTTGGGGGTTTGTACACTGCTTTTGCCAGCCACTTAATTCTTTTCTGTAACTGAATTCGCAGATTCAAATCAGCTTCTCAGTTCTCTTCATATACCACTTGAAGGGAAAAAGCTTTGTATTTTTAGCAACCTTCTCTTTTCCAAACCACTTTCTCTTAGGCACAAATATTCTTTTAACAAGTTTTTGTTATTAAATTGATGTGTGAGAAAGGCTACAGAAAAGATTTTGGTACAGGGCACACTTTTGCTTCTTACCAAATTCCTCAAGATAACCATGGGAATGCATATTTCTCACTGTAAATCACCAGGACTGAAGAGCTTAGCTGTCAGACAGTATTACTGCAGCTACCATTTCAGAATGTTTCTTTTATAACCATGCTCTTATATTTGACAGCAGAAATGAACCAGATCATCAGAAAACACATTTTAAATTAATGTTGTTCACCACTAATTAGGTGACTGATTAGACTCTGCAACCTTTTATCTGCCATGTTTTAAATTCTGTGCATGTCTCAGGCAGACAGATGTGGGGTTTAGGTGAAAATTCCAGCAGGCACATAACTTGTGTGTGTTGGCAGAACACCACAAAAATTTGGATGTATGAACTCCCCAACCTCACACCACACTTCTGCTTCAGTCAAGAAATTTCAAAACAGTTGGAAAATGTATCTGAAATTGTAAGAAATAAATTAATGAGTTTATGAGATGTGGCATATATTTTCCATTCTTCTTTCCACTGTTCCGATTGAGAAGAGAAAAATGAGAACCCAGCACTTGGCTCTGCATTTCTACATTAAATCCAAGCATATGTTTCTAATAATCTTTCAGTCACAAGAATTCTGAGACTCCAAAATAAATAACTTTATTTTAATCATGTTAAGAGGGTAACAAAAATGAACAACCTGCCTATGCAGCATTTACATTCCAGGACAACACATAATGGTTTTCTTTTTTAAAGAAACATGTCTGAGGTTTTTTTCATCTTTCACTGTACTGTATTTAATTTATTATGACAATTTTTTGTTCATGTCACCAAACAATCGAGTAACAAAGGGTGAGTTAATCCCTTAATTCAGTGACTTATATGAAACATTAACTTTGTTTCAAATATCATAAATTCATGAAATAGTAGAATGGATCCTTATTTAGACTGCTTGCATTTCTTATGACTGGGACAAGATTCTAACTGAGCAGCAACTCATCAGGTGATGCCCAAGTTCTTCTGCGTTTTCAGGCAAAGGCCAAATACTTCTTTTGTTTATATATGCTGCAATAGTCAAAGCTTTTTCTAGATCAATAACAAAGAAAATTAAATTTCTTGGCATTGGTAGAAAGCTGTCACTTATTTTCAGGTTCTTTTCCTTTAAATAGTGCTATCTAACAAAGAAGAAATAGACCTCTATTGTTGCCTAAGATCAATGTCTTGCAGTAATTTTCACTCACTGGAAATACAGCACACCCTCAATTACGTTGGGCTCAGTCATTTCAGTAACAGCTCTTTTTTGCACCTATATTTTGCAGTATTTTCATATTGATTATTTGCTCTCAGCATCTGAATGTTGGATTCAACTTACTTATGTACACTTTGTTAATTGCACCTATGCCATCAAAAGGAATTTATCATCCAATATTTCAAACATAAAGTTTCAAGATTCTTTACTGTTATGCTATACAGACCTCACTGTCTATAGTTTTGTACTTTGGAAATTCTAAACATTTCTCCAAGAACCTTATGTTTTTCCAACAATAAAACAAAAGCAACTGAGACATGGTCAAGTTCTTCTTTAGTTGGTTTTGTTTTCATGAAGACTTTATATTTCTTCTTCATTTTTTTCTCACAGGAGGAAACAGCTGCCCAGTAACCATTTTAACCAGCCTGTTCCTGAAGGACTGCAGTCCATGGAAGGGACCAACACTGGAGCAGTGAGTGAAGAACTGCAGTCCAAGGCAAAGTTGGAGCATGCTGGGCAGGACAGTCTCCCTTGGGATGGACCCCATGTCAGAGCAGGGGAAGAGCATCAGGAGGGAGAAGCAGCAGGGACAAAGTGCTGTGAGTTGACTGCAACCCTTGGTGTTGAGTCTTTTAAGATGAGTGCATGTGGGAAAGCGGCTTTAGATTTGCTCTCATTTCTCCCCATCCTAGTCTGGTATTAATTGGCATTAATTAAAATCAGTTTCCCAAAGATCAATTTGTTTTGCCTGTGATAGTAAATGGAAAATGATCTCCCTATCCCTATCCTGACACAAACCTTTTCACTATGTTTTAATTAATTGAGCAGGCAGGGTGATAAAGCACCTTGATGGGTATGTGCTGCTCAGCCAAGCTCAACTCTCCCCATCAGCCAGATTCAACCACCAGAGAAACCAGGTCTTAATCAAGCTTCCAGCAGAAACAAACAGTATGAAATGCTGAACCCATTTTAAAACAAAAAAATGACTGACATGAAAAGTCTTATAAAATCAAGACTGTAAAAAAAATGGTGGAGTTATGAGATACAGAAAGTATATAATACTGCCAGACAGAACACTGGACTGAGACAGAATTTGTTCTTTCCTAGAACATTTTATATATATATATGGGTTATATCTACATCAGGTGACAGCTGTTGTAGAAAAGACTGAGCTTCAGGCTTGGAATTGATCTTGTATTTGATGCAGAAAGGACTGCATATGTTCATTTAGCTCTGGAAGTCAAAACTTTTATCTTGATGTTACAGAAAGATCTGGAGAAGATATGACGGTGCTAAATGCCCAATTACACAAACAGTTTTCAGGAGGGAGTGTGGGGAAGTCAGTCAAACCTGCAAACTGGAAGTTCAGACTTGTTGTCCTTCATAGCTCCAGAAATGAGAGTCCCTGCTGACATGAAAGCTTCTAAGGCAGGGTGGCAAGAAGGCTTTGCAAGAGACTTTCCTCTACTTTTGAACTGAAGCTGCTGAAGATCATGGCACAGGTCCTCTGCACTGAGGGTTACACTGCCACTGGCCAAAGGAAGTCCACCTTAGATGACAGAAGTGGCTGGCAGTCACCCCTGCTCCTTTCTGCATCTTCTCACCCAGCAGTTCTGAGGCCAGAGGAGCTCAGCCAAGTCAGGTGCTCACTGCTACAACCAAGGAAAAGCAAAACCCACCAAGTGAAAACACACACAGGCCACAGCTTTATGATGGGAGGCCTTTGATACTCTTAATTCCGTTCTTCTTGTCTTGTAATGTTTATCTGCTTCCCAAAATCCTTCCCAGTGCCTTCCACCTTACTACCTACAGCCCTTGTTGTGCCTGCTGCCTTCCATCTCACACAAGCAGCACAAAACTCTCAATCCTCAACTTCTGTGGTCTGTGATGGTCCAGCTATAAAGCACCAAAACCAGGAAGAGCAGCAGCACAGCAGGAAAACAAATGGGCAGAACTACTGCTGACCAGCAGAAACACAGAACTTCTGGAACTGAATACACAGGCTTTGGTTGACTGGGGCTTTTTGGTGGTGGTGACTTTGTTGTTGGTGTTTTCCTTTCCCTGAGACACATTTGGGATATGCCATCTGCCTTTCTGTCTTCAGAGCTCATGGCCTAAACCCAGCCCCACGCTGCCTGCTTGATCCATGTGCCTTTGGGTTCCGCCTGTCCAGTGGCCAGGGAGACCTCTCCTGTCACACAATGCTTTGTGCAGCACTGATGTTCTTGGATTTCTGCTGTACCCACCAGTGTAAAGTAAATACACCCACAAAGGCACAACATTCCCACCCAAGCATGAAGTTCATTTGTTTAAAACCTATCTTGATGTAGTATTTTTCATTCTAGTTCAAAGAAGTCCTTCTCCTCTGCTCCATTTCATTCCCATTGCAGAATATTTTATTTCCATCTTTCTAGAAGACACTGCATGGTTCCAAAACATGTTACTGAAATAAGCAAACAAAAGACTTGGTGAAACTGCATGACTTATCCTATACAGGGGGTTAGAACTGAATAGGAGATTGACACTTTGTTGACCCTGAAACCACAGTGAATTTCTCCTATTGATGCCATGATGATTTTTGTCTTTTCTTTTATATCCCTTTATACCTTTTTACAACTTATGTATTCTCAGTGCTTTTTGCCTACATTCTTGTACTTGTTGTTAAGCTGAGAGACTAAACATGTTAGAAGCTTTGTAGTTAGGGGTCAGTGTGCCCAGACCCCAAGGTCCTCTCCAGAACACATTTTGTAAACTGAGATAGAACCATCCAGGGGAAGGTTCCTTGGGAAGGGGGGCTCATTTGAGCCTCTCATTGGGGAATTATGGATAGATATGCTAATTAGTAAGACCAAGACAATAAGACCAGATCTTGAGGAGGGGGATGGTGGTGGCCATTGAGGGGTACATGGACATGCATTCGACCTGGTAGTGGTGCACTTAAGGATCCTCAAAATAAATGCCAAGGTAAAATCCCTTTTCCCCTTCTAACCGGGTTTGCCTCTTGATTTTAAGACCAGGATAAGGCATCATTATCACTAGAAGGAATTGCAGCATCTATATCTCACGCATACCTAAGCTCTGTATAATCATCTTGCATGCTATCAGAGCTTGCAAACAAAACAAAATACAGATGTGCTCAGATATAAACTCTGACTTTATGTTTATGTAAAATAAAAATCTGTTCGGATACTGAGTCCCACAAGCACATATCATCATCCAAACTCTCTGGATAAATTTCATATGCAATTCTACAGTTGGAAGCCATGAGCACCCAACAGAATTCTGTTCAGTTCCTCCAAAGTGTGTAGAGAAGAGAAAAAGTTTGGTTTTGGGGTGATAAAATGCTATTGGCTGAAAATAACATTGAACTGACTGTTAAGAGGCACTATGAAATTGTAGTGGCATGTCACATACTGTTTTGAAAGCAAGAAATATTCAAGACTAGATTAAATGAAGCAAGATTCCCGTATTCTCATTAAGAAACCCTAGCAATAAAAGACAAAAACAGCTTCAGTGTCTACTTGTTATTGTTTTGCTGATTGGTAGGGTTGTTTCTCTGTTCCTCCGTGTGGCCATTCATTTCAGATTAAATCATCCAATAGAATTCCTACTTCATTTCCCATGGGTTTTTCAGTATGCAACACATCATATGCACCACTACGGAATAGCTGTGGCTACATGAGGCTTTTGTTTGGGCAAAACATCTCCTTGAATTTACAAATATGTGTGACACAATCATCTGTAACAAAACAAACATCAACAATCATATTTTCTTGCCATAATGTATCCCTCAAACAGATTATAAACTTATTCCCTCAGTTACAACTAATGATTAATAATATTTGACCCTCACTTTTCTGTCATAGAGATATAGACTTGTAAATATGCTAGCTTTTTTGTCATTTATCATTCAAGCTAAATTTTAAACTTTAAATTTAATTTCTTTAATCACTTTAAGAGTTTATTTCTACAATATTTAATTGCTCAGATGTGACAATCTCTCATCCTTGGATAATCTATTTTGCCCAAGAAAACTACCTGCTATTACACAGGACTAGGTGGAGATTTCTAGGTAGATTACTTTAACTGCAGTGGAATTCTGTTTCAAATATGAGTGAGAAACAAATGTTATAAAAACAGAAAAACCCAAACCAATAATAGCAATACTTCCAGGGAAGATGCAAAGCCTAAAAATGCTTTGGAGATATGGGTTGTTGGAACGAAGGACCAGGCATCTTGGGCTGCATTAGGGAAGGATTGCCAGCAAGACAAGAACATGGACAACGTATGATGGCACACCACTCACTAATGAGAGTACATGGAAAAAGGGGAATAACTGTTTTTTGGGACACTAGATGCTTCTGTGTTCTTTGCACATCAATATTCCACAAGTTCATATCACCCATGCAGTTTTAAAGGTTCAGCTCTGAAAGTGCACTTTTTTCCTGACATCTTCTCATGTGATGACATGCAATGAAGTATGACAGAAAGTTAGTACTTATTTCGGCAATCAGACAGATTCAGTTTAGGAACCATGCAAGGCACAGAAAATGTGGTCCTGGTCAAGAGTAAAATATTATTAACTCACAGTATATTTAAGTTTACCAACTGTCAATCTACACTGCATCAAATCACATACCTGCAATACAGTATTTATAAAAAGAGAGGCACCCACAGATAAACTTGCTAGCTGTATGCAGTAGAAAACAAGAAAATAGTTATCATATCCTGCAGGTTTGAAAGCTCTAAACAGCAATATTTTGCAAGTATCTAAATTACCATGAGAAAAAAATCAGAAAAAACCAACAGTCTGCAAAACTATCATAGTAAAAATAAAATCTTAGAAAGTAACTTTACTTTTCATAAAATGTGATTTTTATTAAAACAATGTCATCACAAAAATAAGAATGGCAAGGGTATGGCACTTCCCACCACTAGGATGTGGTGTAACTTAACTTTCCCTCAAGACTATTTGATCCAGTGAGAATGTCTGAAAAGGAAGGTAGTTAACATTTAACTGCTTAATTTCTCATTCATCTCTTATAGCTGTGAAGACACAGAGATGGTAATAAACAAAGACAACTAAAACCACTGAGGAAATAAACAAATCAGATATACTTTGGCCTTTAATACAAGCCAGTAACAAGCCTTAGATTTTCTTTCAGGCTTATGCAAATACAAAAATGCTGGCATCAGAAGTAGTCCTATCTACCTTGCAGCTGATTAGTCTCAGAAGAAAGATTAGAAGAAAATATATATATCCTAAAATGGAAAGAATGAAAACTAATTGAATGCACAGATGGGTGTTAGGTGAAAATGGCACTGCAAGTTGTCAGTGTGAATTAATAAAATAAATATTCAGGGAAGGAGCAAATACCAGATATCTGATATGAAGTATACTTGAAAAAGAACAGGAGACACATCCATTTCAGAGTCACACATTAAGTCCCACACAGGCATGGCTACATTTTCCCCACAGTATTAATGAAAGAAATACAAATTACTGTGGTAACAATTAAGTTCATTTCCTCCCTTGGAAGCTGCCTCAGCTTGTCAATAAAAATTGTTGCTTAGTTCTCAGTACAGGTATTCAGATCACAAGGCTTCTGCCACATAAATCCTGCAAATAACTGTTTAAGAATGACATAAAAACTTTGAAGATTAAATTTCTCTGTTAAACACTCTGATTTTTCTCTCTGCATCTTCTGCATATGCTAAAGCATATGCAGTCTTTATTAGTCTTTATTCTATGGGTACTTGAAGTATTTCACACTTCTAGGATGATTTCCCCATTTTTACTGCTAGCAAAAGGCAAAATGTGACTTAGTTCAATGTACAAAACTGTATTTCTGAAGAGAAGGTGCTTTTAATCTGGCAGTGCCCAGTATATTTGATTTCAAAACAGTAATTGACTTTTCTGCTGCCACATGAAACTGAACATTTGGACATCAGCAAAGTTTGAAATCAGGTAAGCATTAGAGAAAGAAAGCAGATTTTATTCCAGTGAGTGCCCTGAAAATGTTAGTTCTGAGTGATAATGAGGAGAGGTAGGGAACTCCAGTGGACAAGGAAGAGCTCCAAAGCCATTCTCACACCACTACCGTTTGTGTGAGAACGCCCTGTTACAGTTCGCTTGGCATTAAGGAGAACATGAGAAAAATTTGTCCCTAGCCTCAAGCCCACTCAAACTGACCTTGGATTTAAGATGCAAGATGGTGTGTGAAGTTAGAAGGAAGAATGGTACAGCTGAGAAACCAATCTGTAACTCTGCTTCCCAGTTGGTGTCCCCCCTTTCAGATTTTTTTGCCTAAACACACTACCATCTGCAATTTTGAAACGAACTTCAGGGGTGGTGGATTCAGTCCTCCCTTTGACATTATATTAGAAATTCCTCTTCTGTCATTTCATTTCTGATGGAAAACCACCAGAGCAACTGATTAGATGCCAAAAAAGGTGTCTGACATCGTAAGACAATCAGAGGAAGAAGCTGACAGACTTCCAGCTAAGACTGAGCAACAAAGGTTCTTAAAAGTAAAAACAGGAGAGCAAAAGAAGGCAGAAAAGAAGGGTAACATGACCACCTATTTGATCTTCTGCTTTAACCACTAAAATAGCATTCTGTGCAGAAATAAGAAA
Source organism: Rhipidura dahli (assembly GCA_013399225.1). Lineage (NCBI taxonomy): Eukaryota > Metazoa > Chordata > Aves > Passeriformes > Rhipiduridae > Rhipidura > Rhipidura dahli. Next base: position 189,012 of record VXAC01006631.1, on the reverse strand, counting down.
GGCAAAACTACATTGTCAAGTTCAAAGAAAAATGCCAAAAGAAGATAAAAATGTGTGACTAGGCAGAAACTCATACATAAAAACCAGACAAAACCCCAAAACAAAATGAAATGCCCCTCCTTCAGAAGAGTTTAATAATTATGCAGAATACAAACCTGATGTGATCAGGAAAGGAGTAATGCATAAAACCTGGAAATGTTATTTGAAATATTAGTTATGTTTAGCACACACACAGAGAGTGCCAGAAAAACTGGCATTATTTATACCACAAGCACCTGCAGTTTTTCTAGGTAGTTACAATCTCTTTGTCTATTATGACCATAAACAGCAAACTACTTAATTTGTACATTTGCATGTTCTGTTACAAGTGAAAATGTTAAATCCTTTCTCAAAGAAGAAGTATGTGCTATTTTTGAAATCTTTTCAATAGAATATAAACTGAGTTTTTATAAAAATATTATCTTGCTATAAGCTTACAGGTAAAATAGTAAGCTACTTTTTAATTAAGTAGTTTCTTATGCTACTTTTCCATGCCCTGCTCTGCATTTGCTTAATCTCAGCAAGGACTCAAAAACATCACCAAGTGAAAGCCAGGAGGAAAGAATCTGCTCTTATTGCCTGTGATCCCCGCATTTCAAACACTGGTGAAATCAGTGAATTGTTTGTACAGTGATGACTAGACCAGGTGACAAGTCAGCATCTTATAGAAATACACACTATCAACTGGATTTTGGGAATATGAGAATTCCCCTGCCACAAAACAAAGTCTGCCTTCAATGCAGGACTCAAAATCTGCAGGCCTCCATGACACTTAATCTCAGGGATTTGTCAGGAGGTAACATTAGAGGGCCAAAGGATTTTTTCTGGCTCCAGACTGTACTAAACAGATCAAAAACTAAAACCCATTAGTACAGAAAGTTTAACAAAACAATCAGCTTTCTGCAACTGATTTTCCTTTTGACAGCATCATGAAGATTTTTCTGCTTGCCAAAACTTCAACCAAAGAAAATGAGTAGTACATTGTGGCTTGTTGAAATAAATTTTGTTCCGATCTCATAAAGGAGATATTTGTTAATAGCTACATTACCAAAATTAAAGTAAGACAAGCTAATGCCTTGAATCGTTCTTGTCTAATCTTCTATCATAAACAAAACAAGGACCTTGCAGGAACTTAAAAGGGTAAGGATTTTGACAAAATATGGCTGGCTGCAAAGGTGACTATAAAAAGATAGTGTTGACCACCAAATTATTAATATGTGAGAACCTATGAGCAGGCTTGGCAAATGCAGACGGACTGCTAGAGGAGGCTCTTCCAAAATGTTCAGACTTGTCTTTCCCATCAAGGATGTTCAGATGAAACATGATGGGACTTCGGCAAATGTAGCACACCATATAAAAACTTAAGTTTTAAAATCAGTTTTTTTGAGGCTGGAAGGGTGATGACACTAGCAGAAATAAATTCTGTTCTGTTGTAGGAAAAAAAGGATTGCTTATCATTGGCTTAATTGTCACCAATGTTGCAAAGGGATTAAGAAAACAGCCTGTGATTTACAAACAGAGCATGTCAACATATAGGACTTCAATTGTTTCTGGGCTGAAAGGAGAAAAATGGCCTAGGTATACCATTTTACTGTTTAATTTTAGCAAACTGCAGAGAAATTGTTCTCTTACTTAAAAGCAACAAAAAGGCTAGAACAAGGTCAGAATTAAAAACAATAACACTATTTCTCCTTTGCTCCTACTTCTTAAAACCTTCAAATCCAACCAACATTTCCTGACACAGCTAGTCACACAGCTCATAGTCTTTCGACTATTATTATAGCAGAAGTTCTGCAATAAGTCTGACCAAAATAATGTTTAAGTTCAATTAAACCCATTTACCCAAAAGTTTGACAAAGTTTTCACAATTTCCGGAACACACAGCAGTGCCATCATTACAAGGAAAATAAAACATGTGGCTATCTTTATTTTCTCAGTTTCTTTGCTAGAAACACCATTCCCTTTCCTCCTTCTCCTCCAGCAACATCTGTGACTTTTCTTTTGATCCAGCGTAAGGGTCCCACGCCCTCCACCCCTCCCTCCAGACCGCCCGGTCCTGGCTCCCAGCGCTCAGCACCATGGCCAGCGCCGCGGCTGACGCGGAGTGAAGCCACCCCAATGCGAAAGCTGGCGTCGAACACAAGCCATTTATCTCCGCCCTCACTCTTCCTAGGTCAGACACGCTACTTGTAATATATGGCTGCCCTGATGCTGCTTCAAAGCTGCTGTTGTTATTCAATGACACTGCATAATGAAGAAAAGAGGTTCAGGGTAAATGTTGTTTGCAACAAGGAATTGGCTGCAGTTTTTACAATTTCATTGTAATGGTGGCAAAAGGACGAGCATCAGTAAACGACCTGTGTGGTGCTGTGATGATGTAATCTTGACTTTGGTTGGAGAAGTCTGCTTGTTATATGAGTGAAGCTTGTGAAGACTGTGAGGAATGTAAACTTCAATGACAAGTCTGTTTTTTGCTGTCTATAATAGTAATTTGTTTATAAAATGATGCTGCAGACAAGCAACTACTGACCTGGATTGTACAGAGCTGTAATTATTCACCATCTCTGTTTCTCCAGTTTATGTTCAAATTTCATTATGGTCCAAAGAGTGCCCTTGGGAAAAGCATCTGGGAAGTCCAGAATATATGTGTTTCAGGTCTGCTACATAAATGTATACACACTTTTACATAAACATACAATGCTGTACAAATAACAGTGACTAATCTCACCCTTTGGTTCAAAGACAATTTGCTGACATATCTTTTGGTGCAGGGGAGCCTCACTTCTAAAAATGATAAAACTGATTTTGCAGAACTTGAGTTAGGAAAGCCTTATCAACACATCTTACTCACTCTCCTTTTAATATAAGAAACACGTAGGCAAACTCAGCAGTTGAATTCGATTCCATATCCAAATTTGGTGGAATTGTAAGGTTTCTGAATAACAGGTATATAAATGCTGCTGTGTTTCATATCACATATTTTCTGGACCTCTACTGCTACCCAGCCTCCACCCCTCCTCCATGCAGCTTTCTGCCAGTTAGTGACAGAAAACACATCTGCAGATACTCTGACTTTTTAATTTTCCTGCCTATTTAAAGATCTTGCATTTGAGTTCATAAATCATTGAAATTATCTTTCTCCTTAGGAAAAAAAAATAATGCATAGAAGCAAACAGTTAAATTTCATGTCAGCAGAATCACAAGTCGTGCTGAAAAGCTCCAGATGACACGTATTTAAAAGACATCCATACAAAGATGTTTAGAAATTAAAAATAACTGACTTCTGGAATAAAGTGTGCTCTAGGTTACATGAAAGTACCTTTTTCCACAGCAGAGTCCCGGGATCTACAAACTTCCCTCTCTGATCCTATGACCACATTAGCAACTGCTTCAGAGGCACCGTGATCGGCAGGAGTCATTCACAAGTCATGTGAGCTGCATCTGCCCCCAGTAAAAGGCAAATACCTGTGCTGCATTTCACTGTTGGGAAAGGCAGGCCTAATTCACTTCATTACAGTGCCTTACAGACTAAAATTAAGTGCACAGCAGCAGACAGCTGTAGCCACATATCCTGCAAAGTTTCATTTTACTCAATGCTTCCAGGTGTTGATGTAGGATATTGTGTGTCTTCAATGGACTCAGAGAAAGTGAGGCAGATTTCTACACATTTCTCTGCAATGCAAGAGTGAACAGAAGGGAGAGGGAGCTCATACTGTTTTATCTGAACATCCTCTGCTGAACTGTTTTATGTGACCATGACCTATTACAGCTTTTAAACACATGCTTAATTTTAACCATTAGAGTAATACCACTGACTTCAGTTTTCAAGCTCTCTTCAACCTTCACAAGTTGAGTCTTCAGTTAAGACTGAAAAAATTGTTATTGTTGGTCAAACACTATTAGAGGGAATAAGAAAAATAAAGTATCTTTTATAAAAATCAGAGGAGATTTAATCCAGGACTTAACAAAATACAAAAAGATCTTTTATCTGTCTATGCAGTGCTATTCACGGCTTTGCTTTTCAGAGCAGAAACACATCTTTTTGTTCGCTTTTCTTGCAAGTTTCTATTTTTACACTACCCTCCTATCTGAGATGCCTTTCACTCTTAAAAATAAACTTATTTTGTCATTTAAATCCCCCAAATCTCCATAATTTCACAGAATCACAGAATAGTTAAGATTGGAAGGGACCTCCGGAGATCTTCTTGTCCAACCCCCTACCAAGGTACCTGGAGCAGGTGACACGGGAATGGGCCCAGGTGAGTTTGGACTGTCTTCAGAGGGGAAGGCTCCACACTCTCCCTGGGCAGCTGTTCCAGTGCTCTGCCACCCTCAATGGAAAGAAGGTCTTCCTCAAGTTGAGATGGAACTTCTTGTGTTTCTGTTGATGTTGTTGCTCCTTGTCCTCTCACTGAGCACCCCTGAAGACAGTCTGGCACCATCCTCTTGGCAGGATGATATTTATTTGCATTAATGAGATTCCCGCCCTGTCTTCTCTTCTCCAGACTGACCAGGACCAGCTCCCACTTCTCCCTCTAAGAGAGATGTTCCAATCCCTTAATCACCTTCTTTTCCTCTCTGCTGGACCCATTCCAAGAGCCCCATGTCTGTTGTGCTGAGGAGCCCAGAACTGGATACAGCACTCCAGATCTGCCTCACTGGGGCTAAGAAGTGGGGCAGGATCCCTCCCTGACCTGCTGGCCACACACTTCCCGATGCATCCCAAGATCCCACTGTCTCTCCTGGCCCCCAGGGCACACATGACTGGCTCATGGTCAACTTGTCACCCACCAGCACTCCCAGGTCCTTCCCAGCAGAGCTGCTCTCCAGGAGGTCAGCCCCCATTCTGTGCTGGTACTGGGGGTTATCCCTCCCTAAGTGCAGGACCCTACACTTGCCATTGTTCAACTTCATTAGGTTTCTCTCTGCCTAACTCTTCAGCCTGTCAAGGTCCCAGTGAATGGCAGTACAGCCTTCAGGTATAATTCAAGTGTAATTTCCTCAAGTAAATAGTATTGGTTCACAGCAGGCCAGTAGTTTTCACAGCTATGGTCAATCTGAAAGATTTTCCTTTTGCTGCAAATTTAGTGCAGATAAGTATACTTATATAAACTTCTAATAAGTAAAATGAGTTTTAAAGGAAAAAAGGGGAAAAAAAAGATTGAAATATAAAAGTATTTTTGAGTCTGCTCCAAAGCTTGATGTACAAGAAGTTCCATGAATGCCATATAACTGATCAGAAAAAAAGAAAGGGAAGAGATGCATTTTCGTACAATGTTTCTTGGTATCACTGTAACATCCAGAGCCTGAAAGAGTCCAGTATCATTCCCCTGATCCATCCTTTTTAAGTACAAAATTTCTTTGAAGGTACATTTGGACAACTTGGACAGCATGAACATGAATGGCTCTAAGCATATTCCTAATTAATCTTTTGCCATCTGGGGGTTATCCTTCTGCATGCATTTTAGGACCTCATCCACCATTTCAGGAATTATGAAAAAAGATTAAGCTGAGGACACCTACAATCTAACTAAAAATACGTTCAGTGTAACAGGTCAAAGAAAGGAATCTATTCTGAGAGCAGACGTTTGACTTTCACTACCTCATGTATTTGCTGTCTACTTTCTCAAGTGTTTCTATTTGTCATTTCCTGTACTTTTATATTAAAAGACTATATGTTTCCTTCTCACAGGTAAGATCAGACCCTCATTGACTGAGCTGCTGTACTATCAGAGAGTATTGTATCTTCAAATGGCAGATCTATTTCAAACACTGTTGAATATAAATATTTAAGTTTTTAGGAGTATGTTGTCCTGATAATTCTGTTAAGGTAATCTTTACTGTGCACTGTCTGCTCTTCATGTCAAGAGACTGGACAGACATCTGGTGACTACTCTCAAGTTTTATTTATAACCTGAATGAATGGGTTTCACTTCACTGTCTATTCTCTTGTAATGTTAAAAATATGCATCTCACCTTGATGCTATACTTTTATGAAACTCTGTGAAAAGCCTAATCTGTTGTTATAAAAATGCTTGTGTGTTTTTCACTGCACATTACACCTTTCTTTTTACTCCATGCACATGACACCCTCATCACAGCAACTATAGATCAGGTAACAGGGAAGAGAAGAAACCAACTTCCTCAGCTCATGATTGCTGCCACTATTTACTTTTTTGTATTCCTAACTAAAGAAGTTAATTTCTTGAGTAAAAGGACACAAACCTGTATAGTTTGAGGGAAGTTACCTTGCAAGACACCATACCAGTTTATGAAACTGCAACTGAAAATATACAGTAGGTTTTATTTGAAGTTATGGTTTAAAAACAGGTTTAGGCAGTGGTTTAGATCTACACAAAACAAATAAAAATGAAGTTTATACTATGAAGCACTCAGTCAGCAGCTATTTCTGAAGATGAAAATTGGTATCATGGATGGGTTTAGCTGTTTTTGTAAAACACTAATGGTATAGTTGTGCCTCATACTAAAAGTGTGAACTTGCTCTTGTAACACGAGATCTCCTACAGAGCTGGATTGGGGTGCCTACCTAAAACAGACTCCCAAATCCTGAAATTTACAGATTTTTAGCAAGATAAATTGTAAGTTAATTTCTTCTTTTCTTTTTTTTTTTTTTTTTGAAAGAGCAGAAGTACAAACAAAAGGACTTTCCATTTTATAAGGATCAAAAAAAGTAGTGCTCAGAAGCATTGGGTAAAATGTAACATTGTAATGTAACTAATGCTACAACTACTCAGACTTCAGAGGTTTTTGGATTTTTGTCCGAAGTGCTTGGCTGCTATCAGATGTAGATACTAACACCATTTCACTCTTGGGTTTTCTTGCCTTTCACAGATGAAACAAGCACAGCTGGTTATATGAATTATTAAGCATTTGTGACATCTCACAGGACCTAGAATTCTTCCCTGTGAAGGGAAAAATACTAAGTCTGCACTACTCAATGAATTATTTTCTTAGCAAGCACAAAAACATATTACCTCTGTGCATCTCCTCATTCACAGAAGGAATACTGCTGCGCCCAGTACCTCATAGAAAAGAAACATAAGGCTGTAAAGATTGAACAAATCTGATAGCATGCTCTGTGCAAAAGATACTGACAATGTGTTTGATTTTTCTCATGTTTGAATATAGTTGCCATTTAATCTAAGTTTCTTTTCACAGAAACTAGTTCCCTGAATAAATTTGGAAAACTCACATGAATGAGTGTAGGCATAGAAGATACTCAGAATAATTCTTAGACAATAAGAAATTATATATAACAAACAATAACAAACTTCTTAGAAATGGGGGAAATCTCTACATTTTTGAATGGTGTATTCTGCCATTTATGAATAAATACCTCCACAAAGTATCCATTTGTTCTGTCTGAAAAAAACCCACAGTAACTCCTCAGTAGATATCCCATGTAACTACTAATGAGCAATCCAATGTAACTGACAATAACTAAATTAACCTAAATATAATAGTTACTCTATCTGACAGCTCTACTCTTTGGAAGGCAAATTTATAGCCAATCAGCTTCAAAGAAAAGGTACTGATAGGTGTATCACTAAATAAAAGCTTTTTCAATGTTACATGGGAATGGCTTTATTTCTGTTCCTCAGTGTCCCTTGAGAATAATAAATATATGAGTGATGTCTCATATAATTCAGTATAAAAACTTTGGAAGCTGTGTATACATGCTATGTGTCTTAAATACTTCTACATGCAGTGTTTCAGATGTGAATGCTGTGCAAGAGGTTAAGGCTATGGCCTCAGTGAAGAGAAATGCAAATAAACAAAATTAAAAAGGAAATAAAAAGGAAAGCAACATAGAAAAATATTTTTCTATAAACTACATTTGTTCAGTGCTGAATATGAATGGTTTTGAAAAATCACAGGAAACAATTATGTAGTCATAGGGTGTAATAGATAACTAACTGAAAATTGGATTTGCTGTTTTCAAGTCAAACTCAGGAACCTGGATCAGAGATAGGCAAGTTTAAGGCAAGAGCACTTAGGAAAGTAGACAGAAAACACAGCAACAAGCAGCAGTGCAAACCAGCCCAGTACAAATCAGGGATGGGTAAGCATAATAACAGACCAACATAGCAAATTGGACTTTCCCTCAACCACAGTGAGGAAAAAGCAGAACAGGGGGAAAAAAAAAATCAAAGTAATAAAGAAACAGACACCCCACCTCTCTCTCCAAAACAAAAGGGGTCATAGAACTAACAACAATTGTAACAAAGGCTTGCACAGAACATCTCTGAAAAACCAGGGCAAACGTTAAGGGTCAAAAGCAAGGGAGAGTTACAAGAAAGACCAGAAGTATTGTGGACCAGCTACTTGGTCCAGAGGGAAAAAAGAAACAGTCATAAAAATCTCTGCAAGGCTCAAGTTTAATCCCTGTCTTCCACTAAAGGGTCAGCTTTCTTCAGGTGAGTGGAAGAATCGTAACAGCTTTGTAACAGCTTAAGACTGGGGAGAGATAAATTACATGTTATCGAAATTGCTTGCCTTCATTAGTTTTACCTCAGAATATTAAAAGCATAATCTGAAGACATTTCAAAGCCACAAGTGGCTCTTTCTTAACTCAGGGGAAATGAGTGAGAAACTATTAGAAGAAGAGCAAGAAAATCAGGAGAAAGCCAAACTGTCTCTAAAAGAAAAAACACTATGAGCAGTGGTGAAA
>VXAC01006631.1:159923-180235 GCA_013399225.1 Rhipidura dahli | reverse complement strand
AAAAAAAAAAAAAAAGGAAAACTACTTGTCAGCACATGAGAATGAGGAGACAACTGGCAAAAAAGGTTCATTTTTCCAGAGCAATTCATTATCAAACATATTTTTTCCCCTCCACTGTAATAAGCATCATTCTGAGTGGAGGCAGTAGATGCCATGCCCTTTCACCCCCGCGCAGCCTGTGACATTGCCTCACACAGCCTTCTCAGAAATAATACAGGGAGACAAAACACTATAGAGCCAGTGAAACACTGGGTAAACACATTGAAATAATAGTTATAAATGATCTGAGTGTTTAAAGTAGTTGCAATTTGTTCAAATGGATAGATGTGTTAACAGTCCTGTGTCTGCTCCTGTGTTTGGTGCTGCTCGGTGTTTTCACGCATTACTACAAGAGGTCATTAGTAGACAGGTCATAATTGCTTTAGCAAGTTAAAAATATGTGGGTTTTTATAATACAGACACTCCAAATCTGGGAATGTATGCTTGAGTGCACACAGGAATTAAAACAAATCTGGACAATCTAAAGAACTAGTCAGGAAGATCCCTCCCCAGCCAACTTAAAAGAGACAAATACCTCCCCCAGGGAAAGTGAACCTCCAGATGAAGTTAATTCATACAATAAAGCCTCTCTACAACCCCATACTCTCTTCAACACAGAGGTGAATCTTGGCAAGTCTGGAGACAGCTGGACACATTCTCTCTTATTTCATACAAATATATATATAAATTTACCTTTGTCTGGAGATTTTCTTGCAAATTACTGCTACATTTGATGCTGTGTGCTAGTGTGCTTTGAGCTGTTCCTGCCAGTCTGGAGTCCCCTCAATTATTTGCCATTCTTTAGAAATTGAATTTTTTAGTTTTTCAGGCATAGAGCAATGTGCTTTTGCTGCTTTTCATGCAAGCATTTGGTACAGGTAGCAAAGAAGACTGCTGGATGTAGTTTTATAATGGTGTCAGAAATTCATTCTGAAAAGAAAATTGAAGACTTCAATATAAAGTAAAAAGAAAGTCTTTACTCCCTTAAGCTGAAGGGATAGGTTATTTGTGTTTTCAAAGAACAGTGCTTAGCTGTGGTCACATTATAAGCTTTTGTAAAAGGAGACTGGTGAGCCAAGGGAGTCACAGCACAGAAGAATTTAACCCAATAGCAAAAATCATGATCTTCAATGACATGCAGGAAAGCATAGCTTCACACAGCCAGTCATGACTTCCATTTGATGAAATCCAAATGCTTTTTCTGCAAAAATCCTGCCTTCACACAGACCTGCAAGCATGTCTGATGACAGAGTTTATTACTTTGGCTTCTGCTCGTAAGTATCTATAAATAGACATTGGTGACTCCTAGAAAATGACTACTAAAGAGCTAAGGGACAATGTCATAAAGATGTGAGTACATGCAAACACCACCTTAGAGACAGCAGTCATACAAAGCAAGTACCCCATGGAAAAATCTGGAAATTCTTCCAATAACAGAGCACAACTACTAGCAAGAAACCCAAATAATAGCATAAAAAGCAGCAGAGAAAAATGTACTACACATTTCAGAAGTATATTTAAAAATCTTACAGTTTTTGCTATAAAACATATATGAACCCTGTCTCATACTGAAATCTACCCTTAGATGGTAGGGTAGCCCAATCTTACAAGCCTGAAGTACTTTAGGAAGGATTACCACAACTAAGTACCACGTTAAATAGTTCTTTAAGCCATAGGAGCTTAAACAAAACCATAAAAAATAGCCTTAACAATAGAAAGAACCACCCCTGATGTATCAGAATTTTGATATTTTACCCCAGAGCATGCCCATATGCCTGTTGCAGTTTCCCTAAAAAGGAACTATTCATTTTATTCATTCTATTATGTAATGTAATTACAAATAACAATTAATGTATTACCAGAAAAAAACCCAAACATGTTATCCTTCAGCATAATAGATTTGGCTTCCATCATTCTACACAAAGCTGCTGTTTTTCTGTCTGTATAGCTACACTAAGACTTTCATTGCTTTTAAATCCCCTGATTTACTCAAGGGCCTTGAAAAGTCCCAGCCTTGACTGGTCAATGTTATGAAAACTAAGTAGATATCACATACACAGGAAGCTGATGTCTCTTAATGCATGTGTGCATGGGAAGCACTCAGGCATCTTGCAGCCAGGCCCACAGAATGGTGCTGACAGAGGCAATGACAGCCTGTGCAAAACATCAATAGACTACAGAAACTCTCCACTAACTAACTCACTAAAAGTCACCTGGTGAAGCTTATCAAGCAGAGAGGAGGAACCTTTCATCCTCAGCACTACCAAAAGTTTGGTTTCGGCAACTACTGCAGTCTTGGTGAAAACTAAAATGATTGAAACTCAGAAGCACTTTCTAGAATAATAATTTTTTAAAAAGAAAATGTGAATTTGCAATGGCGTATGTACCACTTCTCATGGTATATTCTCATTTCCAGCCCAATCATTCCCTAGAGCGGAGGCACAGCATCATCCTGGATGAGTTTCCAAGCAGAAGAGACATCAATCACCTCTTTTGGTGTATGAGGTGCAGGCTGCATGAGGGGGCCAGAACTGCTACAAGGACACAGAAAGCACACCTGAAAAGGGGAAGAAACAGCTTCTACTGGGGCCCCTGATTCCTCAGTCACCCAGGGTTCCTGAGCCCATTGACGAAGGAAACAGACAGAGGAGCACATCCAAACACCAAGGGTGTCTGACAAGTCTCCAAACATTTTTCAGAACCATCATTATTTGGGCTTCCCAAATAACTCACTTGGTGTGGTGCAGCAGAAACTAAATATCATTCCTCTGCAAGAAATCTGCTAAGCAGAAGGAAGAGAACGATAGAACCACTACACAGGAAGAATCATCACCATTCTTGAATCATTCACCATCTTTTAAGCACACAGATGGTACAACAAAGTTCTTACTTGCAGAAGTGGTGAGCAAAAAATTTACTGTAGAGTAGCAGGCAGATGCAGTCTGTTTTCCAAGTACTCTGACTTCCACTTAAGTATCTGCATTTAATAAGAACAACTGTGCCTACCCAAGCAATCACTTGAATGAATTGAAGACAGCTTTCAAGCTAACAATTTCTTTCTCACCATCACTCAGTGAAGTAAAAAACCCAGGCTGCAGACAGTTTTTAAAGATTAATTTTATGAAATTTTAGGGAAATTTATGTTATATGAAAGCATATTTTCCATTATTTTTGCTGTGTACCAAGATTTGCACATGCTGTTATGGCCAAAATTTCTTAAATACTAACAAAAAAAAAGTGTTCTACAGTGAAAGACTCTGCTTTATCAGTTTTTAAGAAATCGGGTTTTATGTTAAATACACTTCAGATGTAAAACAAATCGGTTTTGTTTCATAATGATTGTAATGGCAGTCTAAGCTGAAAAGCATTCTGTAAGGGGATGAAAGAACACTGGCCTATCTGCAGCTTTTCAGTCTTGAAAGTCAGAAAATACTGGTTTTAGTAGTAGAATCAGCTCATAATTGGGGATGGGGAAAGGTGGGGGTGGTGCTGGTGTAAAATCAGTGAACAGCAATCCCACTGGTCATCCCAATCCTGTCAGAGTCTAGTCCTATGAAACCCAGAGGTAAAAGTCTTCATGGGCAACTGAAAATTTCCATATGCCATTTTATCTTTCAAGGTAGTTTAAACTACTTCTGTAGAGAGTATGGCACATGAGAATTTTGTGAAAGAAAGGTGTGCTTAAAGCATGTGTTCTGTATTGGCGTTTGAATGGAAATCATTGCCAGGATGACATACCTGTATCTCAGCATGGCAGGGCAAACTCTCATAGGACTCCCAGTTCAAGGCAGAGCCCTAAATGAAGTCTGACAATCCACAATAAATCAACAGCTTCTAAGCATCATAATGTTAATTTCATTTTACAGTCTTCTCTTCAAATTTTTGAGGGCAGTTCATTTGAGAAGAATAACTCTTCTTTTGGAGTCTGTGAAAATGTTCATTTCTGAAGGACTGAAGTAACTTTGTTACTTCCCAGCACTAGAAAGTTCTAAAACAAATCAACTGTGTTAAAAAGGCCAAATCAGGGGTAACAATGTTCTGCATTTTCTCTGAAAAACCTAAAAGCAAGGAAGAATATTCTCACTTGGCTTTCCTCTTTGCACTACTCACAGAAACTGCGGAAGAAACTGGCAAATGGGGAAGAAAGGAGGATTTTTATCCTGTGCCATGTTATTAGAAGGGTGACACCAAGAAGATGCACAAAAATAGAGTTTAGCTGGAGAAAATGAGAAATTGACAAGCAACCTGTAGCTGCAACTCGACATTGGCGAGCAATAATGGACTGCAGCTGTTGGCAGGAGTTTTACCATCTGAGAATAAGAGATGTGGAGTCAGTGTGAAAGAAAGAGCAGATTCAAAGCATCTCTTCTGAGCACCTCTGCAGGAAAAGGAGGACACCACCAGCTGGGGTGTGTGNCAGCTCTGGTGCTGCTTGTGTTATCTGAGGGTTGCGGGAACGCATCCCTCCATGCACGCTCCAAGCCCGAGACAGGTCAACAAGGGATCTGGATCAGAACCAAGCCGAGCTAGCCACAGGGGTGCTGACAGTGCCTCAGAAATTTCTGATGCCCAGAGCATCTCAGATGTGGGGAAGCACAGAAGAGAAGGCTGCTCTGCAGACCTGCTGGAGTTTAACACACTTTCAGACTCCTTCACCTGATGAGGCACAGAAGAAACCTGTGCACCACTGTGCCCCTGGCTAGTGCCAGATGAGCACTTGCACCACACCAGATGAGTCACCCTGGGGTACACAGCCCCCTGAGCTGGAAGACAGAGACAAGAGGCAGAATGAAGCTCCCAGAATTCAAGGGGAGGTGGTCAGCAACATGCTGTTCCAAAGACATTGAAATGTTGTTCTTCGTGTCGTGGTTTGGCAGTGAAAGTTGCAGCATTAGGTTTATGGTTGGATCACAGGATCTTAAGGTTCTTTTCTACCCTAAATAATTCCATGATTCTACCCAGGCATTTTATCATTTCTATTGGGCCTCAAGCACCATTATGACTAACAGCTACCAACCCCCTTTGGAGACAGTTTTTTACCTAAATTTGGAAAGCTGTGTTGTCCATCACTGATAGAAGAGGGGACAAATGTGTCCAAAAAAATAAGTGTTACATAGTCTTCTAAATACCTACCACTGGTTTCATCTCCATCAGTGCACCTTCTTTGGTGGTTTCCACTCACCTGACAGCAAAAGGAATCACAAAAGTCACTACACATTAAAAACTTGCCACTTAACCTTCTCATTCACCCGAGGTGTGCCTGGCTGCACCTACACGTGTATGCACACATATGAATTCACAGCAGCTAAATGAATTATAGAGCATTCACAACAACACCTTACTGCTTTGGGGACAACGATAAGTATGATGAATTTCAGTCAGCTATTTTACCTCCTAGCAGTTAAACAAAATGGAACATTTTCTACAATAAAACTGATGCTGTAATGTAAGGTCACAGATGAATGCAGAGGCAATGGAAGCTGACAGAAAGGACTAACAAGCCAAGGAGCCATCATTCAGATTATTGATTAGTAGATACTGAAAGACCCTTACATAGCTTTCTCAGGCTAAATGGCAGTAATTTAGGCACAAATTTCACTGTCCAATAAGAACAATATATTTCCAGCCTATTCCAGCCACAGGTACTACTCTTACAAGCTATACAAAAAAAAAAAAGTTATATAAATAACTTCCAGAAGCACTGAAAAACAGTAATTTGATGCAAGACTCATCATATTCATTTACAATTCCTATACCAGAAACTATGCCTATAACAGAAAATAAATTTTCTCCATCTGCCTATTAGGCTGGAACTCAACTTCTATCCCTCAGCTTCCCAAAATGGTCTGTCCCATGCAGTTCATCAAAAAGAAAAATAAACTGATTAGTCACTGCATGGGGATTTAGAATAATTCAACAAAATTTTTGCTTATCTTTAGTCATGTACATTTCTCCTTTGCTGGACTTAAAGGAGATAATACCATGTGGTCAGATGTAAAAAATATTAAAAATATGTGGAGACCTTCACCTTACTGAAACTGTGCTAAGGTACAGTAAAAGGAAAGTGTAGGATGATACCTTGAAAGAATGAACATCAGCTTCTGCAGCTTCACTCTTCCCTCAGATCCACTGTTGGGCATTTGCACCAAATGACAGGAGAGTAACATGTTACCTGTATTTCACCAGCTGGAAAACATTCTGTGTTGAAGGTGATCTCTTCAGCAAGTACAGAATAGCCAAAATACACTCAAAAATGGATGCACTATCATTATAAAATTTTAATTCTGTAAAGATTTTAGACTATGATAAATGAGATGTTGAACAAAGTGAAGGTTTTCCAATGCTAGAATCTTCCTTTACTCAGAAGACAGATGGAAAAGAAAAAAAGTATTCAAACCTCACATAAAAAGAGAGAGTGAAGAGGCAGAAGACATCATGGGAAAAACAGATAAAATGACCAATAGCACATTATGGGCACTGGATGAGACACAGTTTATTGATTAACCTGAACTCATGGATGAAATAGCTCGAATTAAAGCAATATCTAAACTCTTGTACAACACTTACTTTGCCTTTTTTGACTAAAACAAAACAAATGTCACAACAATTTATAGAAATGTTAATCAGGTGGAACTGAAGGACTGTATTGTTGTTCAACATTGCTCCAGTCATTTAAAGACCTAAGAATACAAATTGTGGATATAAGGATTAGCCTGGGGAAGAGTTAATGTGGCTTCTGTAAAGAGAAGCTGTGTGTCAAAACCACAGAACTTCTTTGAAATATTCAGCAAACATTTGAATATAAAGTAGGTTTGATTGACTAGCTACTTGGATTTTAACAAATTACTTGACAAGGTCCCTCAAAACAGGTGCTTGAAGAAAACCACAGAAGGCACTGATGAATTAGTAGCTGGTTAAGAGACACAAAACAGGGAAGGAATAGAAGTTTAGATTTCACAGTGCAGAGAGGTCATCAAAAAGTCTAATTCACCAGAACTGGTGTCTGCTACCCAAGGAGCCAAGATGAGAAATGAGGTGAAAATAGCTGGTTGAATATTTTTTTATAACCCAATTTATCCATAAGTCTATGCCCAACTGCAAGAGGAGTCTACTGAGATTCAGTTACAGGGTATTAGAAAATACCCTGTACATATAACTGTACATAATACAGAGAAAATTCACAGTAAATAAATATTCAATTATGAATATTGAACAGGATCCTAATTTCATATATTAAACAAAATAATTGGCCTATTACCACAAGAAAAGACATCTTGAAATATAGGCGAAAATAACACAATTCAAACCTTTGGCTACAAGAAAAAAATAAGGCAACCCAAAACCCAGCAGCTACTAAGAGGTGTTCAGTATTAGCCCATGCATGAATTCATGGGTGAACATCTCCCCTGGCTTTTCTCCTTCTATTCAAAACTCTGCTAGGAAACCTTCTCTAACTAACTTTTTTTTATGCAGGGAGGTAGGACTGGATGATCTTAACAAGTCCCAGCCAACTCCATCCATTCCATGATTCTGTGTTGCATCTCAAGCACTGCATGCAAATTTACATGTCTGTTCTGTTGCAAGGAACACAGCTGAAGGTTCAGATTTAGCTTCAGACTTCTGGAGGCTGAGGGACTGCTCTGGGCAAGCATCTAAGGACAGATGTTCTTGCACCCATCTGCAGGCATGTGCTTCTCACTATATTTGGGAGACAGGATATCAGCCCAAACAGGCCTTTGATCTGACCCAGCACCACCATTCTGACACTGTAAAAACTCAAATAACTTAGGATGACCAGTTCATTTTGAATTGTATTGCAAGCATATATGTATACATTACTCAGGAGACTCTGAGGTGGCTGAAAGTTCTGGAAACAAATACTGCATGTCTCCAAACAAGGTATCTCCACAAGCAAAATGGAAAAACACATCCATGCTATCAATAGAGTTGATTCTTTCTGGAAGGCAAATTTAAGTTTCCTTTAAACACTAAAACACACATACCCAGTGTACTGCATGCCCATCTCTGAGAGCAACAACTGCAGTTTAGGTACATTTTCCACTAGCCGGGCATTAAGGATGTAGTACATCGGCCCCCAAAGACATTTTGATTTAAATTTGAGATAAGAATATATCTAGGAGAATCTGGCTGATCCTTTGGTCGTGTCAACAGATCAATACTGAACTCACTGCTACCAACAAGAGGACACTGAAAATCAATGCAGTTATTCTGAAGATAACTGAGAAGAACTCTCCTGAGTCATCGAGAAAGCTCCTGGTAGCATGGGCAACCATGTCGTACAGTCTCTTCTGCAAAATTATCACATACCACTTTTAGGCACAATTCTCGTCTGTCTTGCTCATATTTAAAAGGCTTACAGATGGTTACAGACTTTCTTCCAAATAACAATTTTTATTGTAATCATGGTCAAGGTAGTTCTCTTCTCCCTTGCATGGACAAGGAGTCTTTAAATTTAAGTGAATTATTCTAACTCACAGGTGTGGTCCTCTGCTGAAGAACTACCATAACCAGCCTTCCGGGAGTGAAGAAACCCAGTTCTTCCACAGTGTATTTTCAGAGGAAACGTTTACAAGTAAGTTTAAAAGAGATTTTTCATAATACATATGAAGGCAAGTACTTTATGTCAAAAGTTGCTGTCACATTTTACAACTGCAACTATTATGTTGGATGGATAAAAAACAAGGACATGTCAGGTCCCAGATAACTCACAGACTCACATAATTTTCAAATGCCATGTAGAAACATTCTTTCTTGTTTGACAGACTTACTGGAGATGAGTCCTTCCACATTCAGCACTCGATAAATTTATGCACCCTTAATCCACATTTCAAAAACAGGAGGAGGAATACAACTATCTGCATATTGAAATCTAACCTACTGAAATATCGAGGCTTCTCTCAACTTCCTGACTAGCACGCCAATTATATTATTTGGCAACCATCACAACAAAACAGGTGTAGAATGACCAATTTTGCAGATTCTGAAGTTGGGCCCATTAAATATGTGGAGATTATTTCTTCCTCCTCACATAAAGATGACTGAGAGTGCATTCTAGATTCTTTCTCTTTCTAGAGAAAGCACTAGGAGCTGGGGGGAGGGAAGGTGAGAATAGACTCCCTTAGCTGAAGGAGCTAGGCATCACCAAAGGAATATAAAAGAAGAGATTCAACCTTGGCATGGGCAATTCTGCAAGACTTCTGACTTTTTTCAGTTTCAGCTGGAGTGGAATAATGGTATAAAGGGGAGAAATTTTATTAGTCATTTGCTTTTAGGATTTTTTTCCTCAGTCTCAAGAAAATTTGCCTATGCATCAAACCTTCATCAAAACTTGCCAGAAACACACTGCAGATTACTTCAGTGTTTTTGCTTTCACATGACATGCATGTTTCAGCACTATGCCTTTGGTTCATTATACATCTTATTTAATATTTGAATTATTGCCTTTGGCATAAACTGTGGAGTATGCCGATTCAGTTTGCTGATGATAAAGGTGCGGAGGCACTGGCAGTGCAGCAGAGGGCTATAACACCAAAAAGAAAAAGCCTTTACTTGCTACCTGGGTAGCAGGATCATGAGAAAAGGGATAAAATTTAGCTGCATTAACTGCACAGTCATGTACTACAGACAAACAACAAGAACTCTGCTATAAAAGCTCATCTCTCTCTTTTGCAAACAAATAAGGAAAATGGAAAACATAGAGTTTGGGCAACAAAAAACCAGACAGCTATAAGCCACGAAGACAGCAGCTGTAAAAAAGGCAAATGTGACCCCATCACATTCAATAATGTTTATTGTTCTTACTAGAAAAGTCTGAGAATTTTGCAAGTGGAGACAGTAGACAAACACAGTTTCTGTAACCTCTTTATGTTCCAGTAGGGAAATAAATCATATGAAAGCTGTACCACTTTTGGTGTAGCTTCTAAAACACAGTCCAAGCAAGAACCAAAGACAGAAGATGAAAAGAGTTAAGAGGGACCTGCATCAGAACTCTCACAAGGCCCCATCACATACTATATTAACATACTTCATACTTGCAAACTTGTTAGCTTGAGTGATGAATGTTTTAAATAAACACAAAATGTAAAAGGGCTTGTAAATTTTAATTCAAAACTGTTGAACAATTCCATGGTGTGAAACTATCCCTTATCCACAATGTGTAAGTACTTTGATTACTCATTCTAACTCAAAATAAAGACAAATGCCAGAATATTGAAACTTACCATGGGATGAAAATTCCAGAGTCCTCAAACATGACAATTAACTATTGCAAGGATAAGAATATGTGGATAAAACAGGCTTTAACAGGTATAGCTCTAAAGAATTACATATGGTCTGCTAATGGCCACATGCCATTGGAGGTGACTAATACGTCTCACTAACCATTATTATTCTGTCTTGGCTGTGACTAGAGAAAAACACAGTAAAATGGTATTACTAGGTATTCAATACACATTGAAGGTATTCAATACACATATTAAGACACATGGTTCATAAGAAACACCATGGCAAACTATTCAAACAGGCTATCTGGTATATATTTATTGTGCTAATTCACAAATAGTAAACAGAATAGGGACTGACAAGAGAAAATAAGATTTGTAGGGCTATTTATGTGAAGAATAAATTTCACCAGCCCTAATTTAGACAGTCATTTGCAAGGGAAATACATCTAATATGATTTTTCCATCACAAATGACATTTCATCTTTTCTGAAGTCACGCAGGAAAAGAATGCGAAGAGGTTAAAATATTTTGCTTTTTTCTTCTAATACGTAAGTGTAGCATGAACAGTAAGAATAGACTAGTATGGATCAAACCACCTGAAATCATTGTACATTAAGACGAGCTAATGTACTTTAACTAGACAAGCTGAATATTGAAATGAACAAAATGACACCATCATGCTGAGGAGAAGGTGACCAAGGGTTTCTTTCTCATTTGAAATTAATGATTCTCTGAAAAGGAAAGAATATACTCTTTATGCTACTGCCAATCAAATCAACTCTGTGAACAACTTTTATAGAAATGAATAAAACTGCCTTTTCCACTCAGTTTTATTCCTGCTCCACCAACTTTTGAATACTTATAATATAAATTATGAATAGAGATGGGATTTGAATTCAAACTCAAGAAATCATTTACATGCATATTTATCATGAAGGTAATACAGAGATGGAGATGGGTGTCACCCCTACCAGTGTCAGAGAAAAAAAACATGCTAGTGAATTTTAGGGTCTCTTTCATGATGGATTTTCCATTACATATTGTCCCCATTTGGAATTGATTACTGATTTTAGAATTCATCAGTTACTAATTTTAACTCTGTTCTTGTTTACAGTTAAGACATTCTTGTATTAAAATACTGTGAAGAGAGAATAAGATGCAATTAACTTACCAGTCTTCCTCCTCTCTGCATCAAACAAAATTGATTATTGCCTTTTCAGTGTCCTAAGTATTGCTCTAATATTACTTCTGGTTCTAGCAGCATTTTTTAAGACTAGAATTTTAAGACTAGATTAACTCAAGTTAATCTTCTGCCAGTTAGCTAACAGACCAGTGAACAATGTGCTCCACAAGAATTTGCAGCTTCCATTGAAAAGATTGCAAAGAATTCCCAGAAAAAAAAAAAAAAAAGAAAGGGTAAGGGGAGAAGAAAAAACCCCACCTTTATGAGGTTTCTTTCTCTGATCACCTGAAGCCTAGAGTCATTAAAAAATGCCATTAGTCATTTCCTACATGGTCATCAGTATCTACAACACAAAGTATTGCTTCCCATTACAAAATCAGCTTTCAAACCTTTCCTTTTTAATCTTACTAAGCTAGTCAGAAAACCATGAGATTTTGAAGAGAATGTAGAGAGAAGGATCACTCTCTGCACCCACAGCATCAGGCAGGATGTGGGGGGAACCAACAAAGCAGGCAGCTAAAAACATTAGTGCACATGTAACTTACAGCTCCCTGAGCTTAGATTATGATAATGGTGTCAGAGTTCTCAGCATGTCTTGCATTCATTTTTAACAAATCCTTATTGCACAACATGGGAAGCTGACAAACAAGTTCTCCATTAGGAGGACAAAAACCCAAACATCTTGTAACGCACTGTACATCAGAACTGTGGTTCATTAAGCTAGAAAACATGTCAATAGGTTAAAAAAATACATTCAAAAAAATCTGTACTCATCCGTGGAGGACACTCTCAGGGCCTGATAAGCCTTAGCAAAACATCAGTTTTTCTCTGCAGAAGCCTAAAACTGTGTTATACCGCCACATTAAAAAAAAAATCAAAGTATGCCAAAAGCATTAATTTTTTTCTGGTGCAAAGCATGTTCTTAAAATACTCTCATTGATCCACAACATTAGGCTGGTACTGGACACCTAAAAAGTTAGAAAACTGCAAATACTGTCTTGTATTTAGAGAGAATCTGAAAGAGATATATCCCCAAGTTTGAATAAAAGTCATCACCAAAGAACGTAATAGCTAAACTAAAGGTCTCATTATGAAGTGAAATCTGCAGGATGCAGGGCCAGCCTTCCATAGATGGGTACAGAAGTCCAGTGCTTTCAACACGGTGTGTTTAATTTTTTTACAGCTAAGTAGAAAATAAAATCACATACCACATCCTTTGGCACTGTCAGTGTTACTCTGTTAACATGGACTATTTAGAGAAAATCAATATGAATATTATTTCAGAAGTACTTGAAGATAATACCAGTGGCAGCTGATCTGACTGACTATCCCTCCCAGCCACCTCAATACAAAAAATAAAAACAAGATGATTTGTTGAACATTTTTATTTGTGTTCAGTTCTGCTTAAGTCTGTGGAGCAGTCAGGGTTGTCTTCATTAACAAAATCACACTAAATTGAATATACTAAGATGCAGTATTTGTACCCAAACGCAGTGAACCTGGTAGACATGGATATGCTTTAAGATCAAAAGACTCAAAATAAGTAAACATATTGGTGTGTTCAAAATCATCTCAATTGAGAAGAAAATATGAATATTTGCAAGAAGGAAAAATCATTATGGGGAAAGGTGTGGAGGGCATCACATACATGACCCCATTTTAGAATTGACAGCTATTCCTTAAATCCATGCAAGTTGTTTTTTTTTTCTTTTCACAATGCCTGGAGACAGGCTAGAGGAGAGATGCATCACATGTTTCTGGTGAGAAGGGTCTGGGGAAAAGGACTGTGGAGATGACATCAGTTCTGATATAAAGTTGGAGTTCTGGCATCTTATCTGTGGCATATGGATGCTCACAGCAAGGTATGCATTTGATCACAGACTATACATTTGTTGAAGGGCATAAAATTTAGTGTTTTGTTTTTAAGCCTGTGAATTATGACTCTTGGACTTGCTTTTACCTTATCCCCCACAAAAATGCCATGCTATATAGATAGTAAACTGTCAAAGGGCAGCATGTTTTATAATTAATTTTGCTCCTCAAGAGGGCTCCCATTTCCTTCTCTTTTATATTTTATGCTTCTTTATCTCTAGCACAGATAACCATATAAATCCAAGGAGGACAATTTATAACCTAAAGCACTATGTTGTTCAAGTGATTACTTTTACTTGTCTCTGAACCAGCACACAGTTGGAACACATGGAATTTGGTGGACCATTCCTAGTAATTTCTGTCTTCTTGTTCCCTGAAGATGAAATTCAAAGAGAAAATCTTTGGTTGCTACAGATTTAGTGGTCACTTGCAAAGTCGTATTGTTGCAGGGTCTCCTAATTTAGAATTATTTTACAAAGAGCAAAAAAATGGCTCATCAACCTATTCACAGGGCAGCAGATGCTAATATTGATGGACCCCAATTGTCTGTGTGTTTTAACAGAGAATAACCTGTGACAGTAACGACATCGACAATGCAAGGCCAAATGAAGGATCACTAACACCAAATGTAAGAGAATTTCCAATATATCAGCGATTGACTGTAAAAGGTGTCATTCTTACAACTTTTTTTAAATGGAAGAGGTACAGAAATGATAAATATCTGGAAAGCCATTAGACAAATCAAGAGCAAAAAGCAGCATCAACATTTGGAAATAAATGGTTACCATTTCTCAGAATTATCATCACTGTACTGAAAAAAGAATATTCCTTGTGAAATTACTGATTGTTCAGATAATAGAGATTTGCTTTTTGTGAACAGAGGAAGTATAGTAAGAATGCCTAAGCAAAGAAAAAAGAGCAAATAAATATGCAAGTTTCTATGTTTAAATTCTACTTCATTGTGAAAATGCAAGGAAGAACGTGTTCTTTTTATTTAATACAATCTAAACTCCTACTAATGGTTAACTGATATTGTATATATATAGATCAAAATCATATTCAAACCTTTGCAGGTTTTTCCACACAACATGCAGTGCCAGGAAATTGCTTTTCCGAAGCCCAGTCAACCTTGTGGATAGCAGAAGACCACAGAAAATTTGCTCAGGTTTACTGCAATAAAGCTGGCTCAATTTAAGGGCTAGGAATGACTAATTGTTAAAATTTCCTTATTGAACTTCTCAGAAAATATTCAGGAAAATAAAACTTCTTTGATCTGGGTGACTGAAGAGGATAGTTAGCCCTTTCTAGCAAGTACTTGAACTTCCAAAGATTGGGCACAGGCTACTGCAAACTGCTGAGTATTTTTTCACTGACTATCATGCATAACTGGTGGTCTTTCAAAGTATGGCTATTCACTGTGTGAGCAAGCCTTTAAACATCTCTTACTGGAAGAATTCCACCTGTGAAACTGCATCCATTACAGTCCCTTACACAACAGTGTGCACACTTGGACACACAAAAAAAGACACCATGGAATGAACATGTAATGTGTTTCTGATACCACAGAATTCAGTAAATTTATCTGCCCTCCACACAGAATCACACACAGGAAAGTGCTTTCAACTGTACTTGAAAACACTTATTTGATTTTAGATGTTCTTTCTTCAGCAAGACTTGAATTTTGATGATCCTGGTGGATCCCTTCCTATTCAAGATATTCAATGATTCTCTCTGTAATATGCTAAAAGAATTACTTTGTTACATCTTACCTCTTGCAGACTAATGCAATGTTTTTGAAGCATGACAATTCTTGTATTAATACAAATTATATGATTATCACTTCTAAAACCAATCTGTGTAAAAAACTTTTTCAGTATTCTTAAGAGTACTTACTTCAAGAGCTATTCATTTTCTCCACTAGAAATATAATTTTTCAAATTAGAAAACACTATCAAAACCAGTGACATAAATGCATAGTGGCTGACAGAAAAAAAATCTTGAAAATCAAGAAATAACTGTTCTCTATAATAGTTTTTTGTTATTAATAGCTCTTTTTTTTTAAGTACGAGAAAGCTGTTAAATTTACACAGAATGATCGCTTACTCATTTCAGATATTGTTTACAGCATGGTAAATTTTCTTTTTCGATGCAGCTTTTCATTTCTGAATCAACTAGTTGTTGAACTGAACCAGACAAAACTGGGGAAAAAAATCACTCCCTGCACTGAGTAAAGAACTTTAGTTGTCAAAGCCTGAGCTATTCACTGCAAGTTCTGGTTTCTGGTACCCAAGTGAGAAATTTCATCCTGCCCTCTCTATCCTATTTTCCTGCCTCAAAGCAAGGTCTGACCACAATGTTCCCAAAGGGGGCCTCAGACCCAGCTCTTCAATAACCTTCCTTATGGGCAGGGACTGCCCGAGGGAAAACGCTTCCTCCTTGCCTGAAGGTGTGAGGGTAAAAAGCGAGTTGCGGTTTGAGGCACAGGCAAATCTACACCGGCAGTTTCTACTTAAAGGTAATTCTCATCCTGATTCCTCTAAGGACTCCACACTCTCACATTCAGACAACTAGCAGCACCATGTGCTGTCTGTCAGTCGCATGCCTGCATCACTTTGGAAAATCCTCAGGTCCACTAAAAAAAAAAGAGTCACAAGCAAGTGAGCAAAAGTGTTATTGAAGGAGGGACAGATTTACTTTAAATGCACCCTAAAGCACAATGAGCTAGTGATTTTCAAAATAAGCAGGGCAAAGAGGCTGTTAAACAAATTGCTCTTGAGATGAACAGGAAAAGGAACCCTTTTTAATGAAGGGATGGAAGGCAAAATAATTGGCATGCTCTCAAAGCAAAAACTGTTTGAACTTCAAAGCATCAAGTGCAAAACCAATCCACTTCTATAACATAATGCTTTTATCAGCTTGACAAAGAAGTTTTAGCTTTGTTAGCTTAAATCAGCTAACAAAGGAGTTGGCTGATTTCATCTACTACTGCCATTACAAAAATAGATATTAGGATTTCAGCTCTCATAAATGGGATTGACAGCGTAAGACGTCACTCTGCACACTGAAATCTTGAGTTCAAACTGTACAGTGGATTAAAACTTTCTCTGTGCTAAAAACTCAAGGACATAAACCACCTATGATTCAGCTCACACTGTCAGTCCAATCTAATTTGCCAAGTATTGAGAGACTTTCAGGCTCAGGTCTTCAGCGAGGATCACATAACTGAAAGACTGCCCATGCAGGAAGAGGTAACCTTGGAAGATTTATCATTCTTACAAGAAAAAAAGTGCCAGTAACTTCCCTGCTGGGTTTTGGTTCAGTTTTTTTGGTTTTTTTTTTTTTTTTTAAATTATTATTAATTTAACCTTTGAAATTGAAAGAAAGCCCAAAGGATTTGACTGGAAACACTTCCATCTGCTTTTGACCATTTAATAGATTTGCAGACTGCCTACAATAGTAACACTAGACAGTTTCAACTCATATATTTATGCAGTTAGTTAGGAAAAGAGGGTGCATGTCAAGTAAAATTCCAACAAAGAAAATTTCAATTTTTTATAATATTGCTGAGTATCAAAAAAATCATTAATGAATTTCTTCTTCACTCAAACACCATATTTAGACCAACCCTGAATTCAGAAACTCTGTACCAAAAGATAGATGAAGGGTTATATAAGGCTAACAAAAGGTTTCAGTCCTTAAGGGAACACAAGTTTAGAGTATAATATTTCCAACATCTTTTTCCAAGGGAGCGTGGAAAATAAGCTTTTAAATGAAATACACTCAGAAGACATTCCAAACTCTACAACTGATCAACGTTGCAACCTCTAAAACAAAGACATTTTGTAAAACAAAGCACAAAATTCCATGTTTACTGCATTTTGAGCCCCACTTATACACAAAAACCCTTGTAAAAAATGTACTGAGAGGAAAGCAAACTAATCAGGGCATCAGTGGAACATAAAAGTAGAATAAAAGAATGAGAATAAAAGCCTATCTA
Organism: Rhipidura dahli; assembly: GCA_013399225.1. NCBI lineage: Eukaryota > Metazoa > Chordata > Aves > Passeriformes > Rhipiduridae > Rhipidura > Rhipidura dahli. The sequence continues at coordinate 162,900 of VXAC01006631.1, read as the reverse complement.
GCCCAGAGTACTAATAGGGCCAAACACAGATGCATCAACAAGAATGTAAGAGCAAACTCCTGTCAACATTATCAGAGAATACCCTCAAAACTCTCAACAACTTATGTTTAATCAGTAATAATGGATTTCCTGCATGTAAACTTGCCTAGCTGCCCATTAAGTCCATGTAAGCTTCTAGAATCCACAGTATCCGGTGGCCAGGACTTCCAGCACACTGGGCTAACATGGCCTTACCTCCTGTCATTCACTTTTGACTGGATACCCCAATTTTGACAGATAGCCCAAAGAGCCTGCCTGGAAAAAATAAAAACGGCCAACAAGCGCCTCTAACAAGATGCTCCATCCATGCCACATGTGCCTCCAGCTGCCTCTCATAACCTCACCACAGGTTTTACTAAGGACAGAAGAGAACGAAATAGTTTTTTAATGGTTCCTCCACATCCATTTTATTTATCTAAACTGAATCTCATCTGCCATTTAAATGCCCCAGCAGCAGAGTGAGGTCTTTCTGTAATTCTTCAGAGGAAACACAATTTTTAAAACCTTTGACAATTTACAAAGACCAGCAAATGTCACTGTTTAACCCCTTTATCTATAAGCATGTTGAGCAGCATGGACACCTGAACTGATCCCTGTGAAATTCCACTGCTTAAAAACAACTATTGACTCCCACCTAAGCTTATGGCATTTATCATGCTTCCTAACAGGATCTTCTCCCTCTTCTTCCATGACTCCCTAGTTAGTCATGCAAGCAAGAATTATGGAGTAAGGCATCTTAGGGATCTGTCAGACATCCTTTGCACAAGGGGCACTCCTTCCAAAGGGAAATTCCCATATTTGGCCACAGCTGTCCAAATGCAGATCTTTGGAGTCTGCCAAAAGACATCTTTCAATCCCTGCATTTGCTAAAGATAATTTAGGACAGTGTTTTCCACTGGTGATTTCAGTATATTACTTTATTTACTGCATCTAAAGGGATCACAAAGCCACATTATTCAGCCTCACCTGACATGTTTCCACCACCATTAACCCAACTAAGCAATGAATACTTCTTTTTCTGGACATACTAAAACCATATACAAAACTAAAAGTTTGGAGACAGAGTTACCACAAGAAAACAATACGCTATTATATTACACTTGGGAGCCAAGAGTGATTGTTGGATCTTCCTTATAGATTTGCCGAGATACACCTACAGAGGGGTTCTGAGACAGCCATCAGCACTCTGGATGCTGGCTCTGAAAATACCTCAAAGCTGGCCTTGGGACCTAAGGAACAAGATCTCATTGCCATACCCATTAGGAAAATTTTCTCCCAAAGCATTTACCCCTCCATGTTCTTCTGTCCCTTCTCTACCTCTTAAATCGTTGATTAGGATGGTTGTTTTCTCCTATATTGTTTTTACTTTTGTTTTAAATCTTATTCCCTAGCTCTATGCAGGAGCAGTGCAGACCTAAAGGCTCACATCTCTACACTACTTGGGTGTGGTTATCTTCCATATTCAAACCTTTTGTTAGTTAGTGTTTCAGCATTTACTCTCTCACCTTACAAGGTAGAAAAATCCATTGCATCTCATCTTTACTCTAGTACTTTTACAAGCATTAACTCTTCCTACCAAAAACTGGAGACTTCACATGTTAAAAATCCTTCCTTGTGCAATAAACCCAAGATGTATCACCAATACAGATTACACTTAAGCAAAGCCCACAGTCACTATCACAAATGGTGGGAGGATCCTAGACAGACCACAAGAGTACTAACCCAGGTGACAGAGTTGGTATCAACTCTTGTAATTCACTAGCATTTTATTTTGTTTCTTTTTTTTGTCGACTCTAGACACAAAACCAACACAGCAGTATTTCCTGCTTTACATTTTTGGATGCTTCTGCACAGGGGTACAGTGAAGTCAAGTATAAATGTGATAAGCATACAAAAAACTATACCTATTTAAATCTGGCTAGGAATAGTAGCAACTGTGGGAAAAAAGTAGCAGCAGATGCTTAAGACCCAGGCAGCAAGCCAAGAATTATACTATATTGTATTTCTATCACCTTTCCTTCCCCTATCAGTTACGGTACAGGAAGCACAGGTATGCTTTGTTGCAGTAACTTTCATTGCATGCCCTTTCTGAAAAAAGTATTCTACCAAGGCAACCATGTTATTAGCCACAAATTTCCCACATTCATTCAGGAGGTTAATACTCTATAATTGGCAAAATAACAATTGCTATTTGCTACCTACTAACTTACACATTTAAGTCGTGTACTGTGAACCCTTAAAAAAACCTGCAATTTTCCACTTGTTTGGACACTATTTTCCACCTGCAAATTCAACGTGAACTAACAGATGCATTAGGAGGGCAAAAATTACATGTTAGATGTAGCATTTTACACCAGACTTCAGTTTGTAAGAACCTGAAGACTTGGGACCCTTAAGTTACTGGGCAGGAGCATCACCAGGGCAGTAGTGTAAAATTAATGAATGAAGATGTAGCAGCTCACTCGCCTACACTGCACCCCGATGGGAAGACCCTGCTTGCAGAGGCCTATTCAGGGACTCCTGTCTCGGGTGGGAGTTTTGCCAGCGCAGGGTGCCGGTGATGGGGAGAGCGGTGGAAGGTCTAGTATGAAGGGATGCTGTGAATGAGGTGGCGTTTCGGTGCTCCCGAAGTGATGCCCACCCTTCAGCCGACACCGCACGGGGGTTGGTACCACACAGGTACCGTGACTAAAAGCCGCTCGCTCGGGCCAGCGTCCGCCGAGCGGACCGATGCCTCCTCCTAAAAATCATTCCCTTCCCCCGGGGATTTCTCGTCTTGGCTCCCGGGGAGCTGCGATTTTTCCTTCGAAAGCCTGTCCCTCATGAAAGCCCGCACGGTCTCCCGCTGCCGCTCACGCACACCAAAGTTTTGCCGCTCTCGCCATAGCGACGCGGGCAGGGACACCCGGCCCCGGCCGCCCCCCCCCCCCCCCGCCCC
>VXAC01006631.1:148388-159851 GCA_013399225.1 Rhipidura dahli | reverse complement strand
CCGGGGCGGGGCCGCAGGAGCCGCCCCGGGTGGGGGGTGAACCTCCATCGCCCCCCACCCCACTCCATCAGCCCCGCCGAGCCGAACGGGAGCTCCGCATCTGCAGCGAGAGACCCCCGGGGCCGGCCCGGGGCGGAGGGAGCGCTGCGAGTTCACCGGCACCGGCAGCGGGACACGGGCCCGCGGGGGGACAACCGCACGGGAGGAGAAATCGCATCCCGATCCGCGGGCTGTGTGCGGCGGGGCCGGGCAGGATGCGCAGCCCGTAGCGAGGTGGGCGCCGGCCCGCCATGCCGCAGCGTTTCGCCAGTTCCCGAGCGGGAGTTCAGGAATTCTGCCGTGAATTTGGCGAGGAGGGTGTGGGGGCTGAGGCTGAACAAGGCAAACAGCAGTGGGAAAGAAAGAGACTGACAAATTCTGGAACATGACTATAAAAATCCCCAAAACACAGCTTCCCTTCCCACCAGAGAACTAAAAGAAGCCATAGAGAAATAAAATCGCTGTGCTGCAATGCCACTCTTTAACAGGTTATGAAATCTGCAGGTTATGAAATGCATGCGAATTATACTAAAGCATGCTATATCCCCAACTGCAAAATCCTTAGCCAGAAACATCTATAGAAGGGTCGTTTCTGTTGGTGTAGTGGCGAAATAAAACAGCAGCAGTTGTGTGTGCCTCGCATGCATAGTGTGCCAGATCAATCCCACTCGCATCCTCTCTGTGCTGTTACACCCACTCACATTGCCATGCCAGCACAGGCAGGAGGTAAAATGGACCGTGTGTAAACCTGTGCAGCAGAAGGGCCGAAGTATTGTGCTCTAATTTTCAACCACAATTCACTGGCCTGTTTTTTAAACATCATATTTCTTGCTCAAATATAGCAGAGTATCCTGTTCAGCATTGTATGGATTCAGGTTCAGCATTGTAGTAATTCAGGTGCATTGATGTTTTCCAAAATTATTTGTTTGCCCTCATAAACAAGTCTGTCCCTTGGTGTTCCTTAACTTCCTACTGTACCCAGATGGGGCAATTAATTTTAATTCTAACCCTCTTAATTTCTCAAAGACCTTAACAAAGGAATGCCTCTCTTTGCATAACCACATAATAGAAGTATCTCCTAAACCAGTCTTTGTTAGTAGTGGGAAAGGATGAAAGAGATAAATGAGATAGATGAAAGAGAGATAAAATCTTTTTGTCTCAAGATTATTTATTGCCATTATAGAATTAAAATGTAGATCCCAATTGTAATGTGAGATTTTATCATTTTCATATTCATATTTGAAAGTCAGGAAAAAGTAACCCAAAGCCCTGATTTGAAAACCAAGTTCCATCCAGTCCAGTTTGACAGAAACTCCAAATTTTGTTTGAGATGAACTTCATGCCCAGAGCACCCATAGTTACAGGGTTGAGATCAGCACTAGAGCAGAAGCAGGCAGTCTTCCTCATGTCCCCTTTCAATCTCCCAGCTCTCTCTGTCTCTGCTGGTGCATGCAGAGCTTCTCTTCGCAAGTCTTTGGCTGATAGGTGACACTTTTTCACCTTATTTGTTAACACAGTCTCCTGGGAGAAGAAATGGTCGCTGATGAAGACAATCGCACACACAAAATAGCAAATCAGCACACTTAGAAGTATTTTTCCACATAATATTTTTTGTTAAATATCTAACATATTCTGAAAGCCAAAGGGCACATATAACTCTGTTCTGGCAGGTTTTTGTAAAAATTACTTTAGTAGCATATTTATCCAGGTATCTGCAATCAGGTTCACATTTCTGACTATTTAGATATAGTTACCATGAGCCTTCAGCTACTCCTTGCTAAATGACATAGCACCAGTGGATTTTCTTTTTTGATTTTTTTTTTTTTAAACTGGGCTACCTGTGTGAAAGGTGTTTTACTTTCCTTGCAACTCTGACTCAAAAGTGAGTTATGTTGTACTGTGCTGACAACTTTGTGCTTCAAAACTGACTGGACCTTGTTCTTCAGAAGCTCCACATCCTTCAAAAATTAAAATCACGATATCCAAATGTGTCCATGTGGAATTAAAGAAAGTCTTCAGGTTACACAGTCTATCTAACCAGCAAAAAGATGCCTCTCAGTCTCCAGGTAACCAAAGACAGCATTTCAAATGTGCAGTGCTCCACTCAGATCTATGTTAACCATGTAAAAATTTGCACCAACTTTATTGGACATGAAACTAAAACACTGATAAATCTTCATTTATCACTTTGTGACACACTACATACGAGATTTTAATATGGAGATCCAAAGACTGTAATTTTGTTGCCAAAAAACCCAGGTTACATGCTCAAAGAAAAAAGGCAGGTCAAGGAGGAAGCAGTTTATATGAACAAAACATACACGCAAGAGATGTCCAATCTTCTTCCTCTCTCCTGTCACCCACAAATTTAAACCCCAAAGCAGGAGTGTTATCTGGTGTCTCGGTGGATCTGTGGAATCAGTAATCCTTCTGCCCTCCTGGTTGCTGCAGTCCTGTTTTGTGAATGCTCTTGTTCTTTTGAACAGATATCACTGCATCAGGTATAAGGAGAACATACTTTAGAGGGCTAAATTAAAGGTAAATACAGGAGAGGGATTTATTTAGCTTGACTTCTGAAATTTTTGTACAATTCTAGCAGTTAGACCCTGCATAGGAACTCAAGAACAAACAAATTCTGTCCCCAGTTTTGGATAAGTAGTTTCCAGTTTGTGGGCATCATTTCAAAGAGCACCATGCTAGTCCCTTGAAACTTGTGTCAGCATTTCTTCCTGGCCAACCTGCAGCAGCTTCCTCTTGAAGGTACAATGTGACCACACGTACTGTAATACAGGAGGTGTTTATTAAAAGCAAACTGTTAGATACAATCCCCATTAAGAAATATTTCTCTCAAAATGGTTCTCAAAATGTACCAGTGCTTCCCTCTTTACAAAGATGATTCAGTATGAATTCCAAATTTCCACCTATGTCCCATATCAGATGCTTATCTGCTATAATTGTAATGCAGATTAAGCCTTCTGAAACAGAAGTTACTCAAAATGTGTCACATATAAGTCAAAGAAGTTGAGATCAGGGCAAATCCCAAAAGCTTTCACTTCCCATCCCTGTCATTGATTTTCCCTGCTGAATACAAAGCCTTGCATTACATTTTATTTTCTGCAACATCTTTCATTTCCCACTCAACTTCCAGTATGTCTGGATGACTATGTAAGCTTCCACAGATACCTGTCAGTTGGGAATGCTAAAAACTTCTGCCAATTTCTTTGGTTTTATTTATGCATAGGAAGCCTTATTATTTGTATTGAACAAGTTCATCACAGTCTCTTAACTTATTATCATCTTTCTTGCTGTTTTATGTGTAAATCTAAGTCTACTTAAAGATTTATAGAGCTGCTGGGTAAAGATGGACTCTTTCATCAGCTGTGTACGTGAAGAGTTTAAATCAGGTGAGAATGAACACAGTGCTGGGAGAGGCCAGCAGAAGAGTGATGTTGGGGAGGAAGTGTCTTTATGCAAGAAAACAAAGAGGAACAGGCTGACCCTTTGTAGAGGGAAAACAGAGGTGAAGGAGAGTAACACCAGCATGCCCTTTACCTCAAACGCTACTCACAGGTTTTGAAGTCAAGACCATTTTTTTTTTATTGCCAGAGACTGGGAAAAGCAAACATGTAAATGGGGATAAAAGAAGTGATTGCCTGAAGATAAACTGTTGGAAAACAGTGTGATTCATCCATCCCTGAACCACATCAAGTGGGCTGTGGGTATCAATAGGGTCATTTTATAGTCATTGCAGGGAGGCACACAGAACAGCTATCTTTGCACCATAGTCACTTATCTTTCCCATCCCTCTTTAAGTGATTCAATAAATCATTTGATTTCCAGAATGTAGGAGGATACTTGAAGCATTCCCTTTCATTTTGCAGGATCAAACAGCATTGGTTCACAAAAAAAAAAATAAAATAAAATATAAAGCTGGTCCGCAAGTCTATGAGTCATTAAACCCAAATAAACCACCCCCTTGAGGACAGGCTTCACAAACCAGAAGTCGCCTGCTAGGACCCACAGAAGTTACACATAGCTCTTCCTGAGTTAAGCCAACTTATCTGTTGCTGGGTCTCTAAGCCCTGCTTAAACAAAATCCAGCTGGAGATCCTCAGCTGTTATTAGCAGCTCGAGAAATTTCTCCAGGATAAAGTACTTCTTTGTTTCTAAGGCAGAACTTTTTATTCCCCCCTCAAATGCTATTATGTAGTTCAAGTATGCAGTTTAAACTCCCTCCACCACAGGGAAAAAGAACAACCTCCTTGCACCACCCCCTGCACCCCCAAAAAAAAAGCAACCCATGAAGGGAATTCTAAAATGTACAAGTAAGAATACAAACTTTATGCCAGGTTTAAGGTGATGCCGACTTTCAACACTTCCAACAGAACAGAAATAAAATATTAGGAAAACACATGTAAAGAGTCCTAGTCACAGTCAAGCGCTCTTAAAACAAAAGCTGACTATGTTAATATAGTTTCTTTCACTTTCAAGAAAGAAAATAATTTCATTGGTGTTTTGGTATTTGGAAAAAGAAATCTGCGTACAGGAAATTGTATGAAAACTGTAAGAGGAAGGCAAAGTTAACATTTTCTGAGAAATGGTCATTTATATGAAGTGAATTCACTTTCCCAGAGTAGGCTGGAATCCAACCTCATTTCAGTAGTAAACCAGTCATTTCACAGCAAGGTTAGAGGGAGGTTTAAGCATTAGCCTTAGTCTGTGTGGGTATGCAATGAATTGAAGAAATAAAACACCCCCACACTTAACACACCTCTTTACTCTTTCCTGAAATGTATGTTTTGCCTGGCACCAAAGAAAACATTAAGGTATAATTTGAAAGAGAACAGCTGCCACTCACTTAATTTTAAAAGTTACTCAGTGGCTGTGCATGTCCTGTTGCTGATTTGTGAGCAAAACCCAGTTAAAAATTCAGCAGACCTCTCAGTGTTACATTGCCCAGCAGAGATAAGCAGTCTAAGCTCTTTGCTTGGTTTTCCCATATAAATATACGCAGATTCAGCAAAGCAAGATTTCTTACTACAGATGTAAAGCTAACTCTCCACTTCCAGCACCCTCAACACCTTATCTAGCAGTAAAGTGAGTTCAGTAGCTGGCCATTACCAAGAAGTTAATAGCTATGGTTAAAATCAAAGAGAATTCAAGGTCTATTCCTACTGCTGTTCCAAAAGGCAGCTAAGTTACCAGCTAGACTGGTTAGTAATTCTTGCCTTTCCAATTCTCTTATTGTGTGACCTCTCCTTACCCCAAACAAAATAAATTAAACCCTGCTGTGTTGTGAAAAACAATTAAGGCCATCAGTTCTGACTGCTGCAATCCATTATGGAACAGACCTTCTTTGTTTCACTCATTTGCTTCATATTTGAGTGGCCATAAATTGAGAGGGCTGTTAACTGTAGTGTAGTTGTGACTGGGTTTCTTGTGACTTCAGTGCCAGTGACAACAGTGGGAAACACAAACAATTTGTACCCAGGGCATAGTACAGAAGAGAAAAAATAGCTATCCTAATTTACTTCAGTGATTTCTGATTGGATTGCTTCCAGTTCTGTAAATTCAGGAAAATTGCAGCTTTTATGAGACAGGAAATGGCTGTAGTTTGTTGATATTGTTTTGTACATCTTTCTGATTAAGCATCCAGATATGGTCTTGTTCAATTGCATCTAATCTGTTTGAGTGCCCTGGCTGATATTGATGATAACAGTCTTGCTGTGTTAGCTAAAGGGGTTCTAGAAAACATCTAACTCCGGAAAAAAATCCAGATATTACAAAAAAAAATCAATTCAAAAGTAAAGGTTAACTACTCAGTAATGTGTTTAGACCCAGTACTAGACTGCACCCTTGGTCCTCATGAGGGCAATCATCTCAAGAGACAGACCTGATGCTTTTGTTGAGGGATCTCAAAATGAGACAGTAGTCATGGGGAAATACTTTTGTAGAAATTCCAAAGGAGTGAAAATGCCTGCACTTCAGTATTTCAGAGAATAATTACTTCATTTACTCCCCTCTAGACTGAACATCTATGTTTTGGGGGTTTTTCTCTTTTACAGGACCCTTAATTCTTTGGATCCATATGGCCCTACTACCACTATTTCTTGTTCTTGTATAGAAGCCCTGGAGCTCCAGGATAAAACTTTCCTCACTTTCTCCATGTATTTTCTGGATTCTTCCCCTTTTGCTTCCTGAAAATGCATTGCAACTAATCTGCTTTCAGTGACAAAGAAGAGCTTACTGCTAGGCAAAAGGAGGCCTTTCAGCAGCTCTTCTGCTCTCTGATAAACATCCACATAAAGATTTTTACCTGGTATTTATTACAGTTCAAAAGTGATTACTGTAATGGTAGGGTGTACCTTACACTAAGCTGCTGATGAAATGCAAAGTCCTACCAATCATTCAGCAGCTCAGTATCATTAAACCCACTGAGAGAAGTGCAGACATATGTACCTATAGCACAGATAATTTCTGCAGTTTTCATAAAAAACTTGGAAACATTGGAAATACCACAAGTTCACTCATGGCTCAAGATCACACAAGATTATACTTTCATACAAAATATGCTACATCTTGTAAAACAAAAAATCTGAATCCATCCAAGGCAAAACTGAAGTTAGTATTTCCAAGCCACAGCACTCCAATGTCTTCTCTACATAATATATACATATATATATTCATACATGTTACCCCAATAAAATTGTGCATTTTCAAGCATAAGATATGAGTTTTATTTGCACTTTAAGAAAATCAGCTGCAGTTCACTTTGTTTAAATTCTTACTTAGCTAATTTTTTTAAACTCTGTACCGATCATTAATTATAGTGGTGGGAATTAACAATGATGATGACACTTGCAGACTGAACAAATGTATTATTCTATTACTCTACGCATCCCTTCAGCTACTGTTTTTCCAAATTAAGTTGAACAAGATGAAATGTAGAATATAAAGCACCCAGTAGAATTTCCAATAAAATGAATCGGCTGCCATGTGTAGAGATGATATTTGAGAGTCTCCACCTGTGTGTTACATTATGCCCTCTGCCAGCGTGGTGTTTTGACCCTGGCTGGAGTGCCAGGTGCCCACCCAAGCTGCTCTATCACCACCTTCATCAGCTGGGCAGGGAAAAGAAAATACAAGCAAAAGCTCTTGGGGTGAGATAAGGACAGGGAGTGGTCACTCAGCAGTTGCCATTGCAGCCGAAATAGAATCAACTCAGAGCACCTTCTCTCCAACTTCTCCCTTCTCAACTTTACCCCCAGTTTTCTCGATCTCCTCCCCACCAGTGCTGCAGGAGGATGTGAAGTGGGGCCTGAGGTCAGTTCATGGCATGTCTCTGCCTCTCCTCCCTCCTCAGGGGCAGGACTCCTCACATTCTTTCCCTGCTCCAGCATGGGGTCCCTTCCCATGTGAGACAGCTCTTCCTGAACTTTTCCAACGTGAGTCCCTTCCACAGACTGCAGTTCTTCACAAACTGCTCCAGTCTGAGTCCTTTCCTTGGGGTGCAATCATTCAGGAACTTACTGCCCCAGCCCCCAGGAGGTCACAAAATCCTGCCAGGAGTGTGCTCCAGCACAGGCTTCCCTTGGAGTCAGCCTCTTTTGGGCACATCCACCTGCTTCATTGTGAGGTCTCCATGGGCTGCAGGTGGGTCTCTGATCCACCTTGGACCTCCACGGGCTGCAGGGGCACAGCTGCCCCACCATGGGCTGCACCAGGGGCTGCAGCTTCTGTGCCTGGAGCCCCTCCTGCCCCTCTCTCTCCACTGACCTTGGCACCTGTAGGGCTGTTTATCTCACATATTCTCATTCCTCTCCTTGGACTCCTGCCACTGCTGTGCAGGGTTTTTTCCCCTGTTCTCCGCAGTGCTATCCCAGAGGTGCTACTTCTCACTCAGCCAGCAGCAAGTCTGTCTTTGAACATAGTGGGATTGATTCCATCACCTTCCTCTCCACAAAAACCCTGCCATGCAAACCCAGTTCAGTAAATCTGAAGCAAAGCAAAATGTAGAACAGTTTCATTGCTTATGCAAACAGTTCCTCTTGTTTATTTCTCACACAGTAGTTTTGTACTGTAAATACTCTTACCATTGTTTAGACCTTTGATTTATGAAGTGTACCTAAAAGCTTTGGCAACATCTGACTAGTATAAATCACTTTGCAAAAACTCATAAATTTCTCTTGTCGACAGTAAAATTTTACACGTTTAAGGATATCCTGATTTCCTCAAGTAGTATTAAACATCTCCTTTTTTTTTAAATCTGAACTGAAATGCAATCAGTGAAATATTGGATTTCAGTGAAAAATTCTTCACTAAATCAAATGCTATGATCATAACTCAATATAGTGTTCAAATGAATCTGTCCATTTTTTGCTTTTTTCAAAATACATTAAAACAAATCCTATCCTGCTTTGGACCAGTCTTCACAGTAAATTTAAGTTCACTGAGAGGATATAAATAATCCTTCAGCCTTCACAAGAGTAAATGACAAGGCAGATATATGTAAAAACACATGTATAATGTCGATGCTGATCTGCTCATAATTACTGTAGATGTACAGAAAGGCTTTTGCACTAGAAAACAATACCTCCTCCTTCCATAGAACTCTTGTGTAGGAAGGCAATATTAAAATCACTAACCAGTATATGGAAACAAACAAACTAAAGCATTAAGCACTCTCCAAACTTTATGCTCCTCACACCTCCTTAGAGGCTTCAGGCACCTTTTTTNTTTTTAACTGATAGTGCAGGAGGCTTTGAACCTGAGGTAAAAATGGAAGAGAATACAATACTTTGTTAAACCCATCCAGGTGGGGATTTTTTTTTTTTTTTTTTTTTTTGGTCCAGTTAAAGGTTGAACAATTATTTGTGTGATTTTAATATTAGATCAGAAACTAACCTTGGTTTATACTTACAGACTGCCAATGGTCTCTAAGCCTATTAGCTGGTGAAAGTGAAAGAAATATCTGGTCAAACACCTTGTAGAAAGTTTGTCACCAGACCTCCTTCAGGGTCAACAGTTTGACCCTGAATTTGGAAAGTGATGAGGTTTTTACACCACCAGATGAAAGCGCACTGATAATGCTCTGTCTGTTAACCAGCTAATCTTGCCTTTTTCTACACAAGATTTCCATAAAATAATCACACAAGACTGCTTTCATTTTACTTGCCATTTTCACATTTTCCTAGGATTTTTAGCAGATACTGTTACAAAATATCAGCAGTTACATAGATAAGCTTTTAACTCACATGGGGAAGGCAATGTGAGCTATCAGAGCGAACTAAGGAATAGAAGACCTCGTTATGTTTTGCTGACTGCATTTGGAGAAGTACCTTCAAACTGAAATGAGAGAAAACAAGAAAGAGTCTCTCTGCTCCTCACCAGAGTGAAGACTTGTGTCTGTGTTTCATCACTGGCTCTGCAAGAGACTCCCTGTTTGCTTGGCCAAATCCCACACAAACTTATTTAAGGCAACTTACAATCAGTATTTTTGGGTCTTGCAGTAAAAGGCAAGTGACTTATTTAAAGTAAACAAAATACGTCATCAGGCTCAGTTTGGGTTAACATTTTCAGTAGGACTTTTAAAACAATAAAAATCAGTTTTTAAGCAGAATAGTTGACTTGAAAATACCTTTAGAAAACATTTCATTTCTTCCAGAGTTTTGCAGGTTTTTTCATACCAAGTCATTTACTGAGTCTAGCTCTGAGCACACTGGATTCCTATTGAGCTTTTCTTTTTTTTTCCTTTGGAGAAGGTATTATTTTAAAAAGTCCCCAGTTCTATGACAGAGAAGCAGCAGCAGCAGCAGCACAGACAAAAAAAACAACAAACAAAAAAATGGCCACCTGAACAAACAGAAGAAAACCCAAACAAAACCAAGATCCCAAACTCCTTAGTTGATAACAATGTAAAGCCTTAGAGACATGTAAGTGAAGAACCATCTGTTTGGTACATTTATTTTGGCTATGGCTTTTCACATTTTTCATGGTCATGCAGCTCAACATGGCAAAACACACCATGCTTTTGGGTGGCACTCACAGCCATTTTCATGGGTAGTTCTTTCCTGCTGGGATATCAGCAGGAAAACCATTTAGCAGGTCATGACAAGACAGACCAAGAAAGCCTGCATCAGCCACTGCAACATTCAAATGAGTGGAAATAATAAAAAGCACGGGGGTAAGTTGTGACGATTTTCCAGGAGTGATGACACCTAGAGTTTAAGGGCAACACCGCCAGTTTAGCGCCTTGTCATAGAATCACAGAATAGTCATGAGAAAAGCAGAGTGAAGTGGATGCTGTAGCATCACCATAAATACCACACCCCCAAATATTATTTTTTATCAATGAACTTACAGCTATTAAGCTGGAGACTGATAAAATGCTTTGGAAACTACATGGATCATCTTGCTCTGTTACTCTGCCCCTAAAACTGTACAATGTTTCTGAGCCAAACTTTGAAGTTCTTAGAGAAGGGTTTGAGTTCCACAGACGCCAATAAGAGCCACTGCTCTCAGAAGCCAACACTTAAGTTGTATATTTCTCCTTGTATTTATCTTCAGCAGTCTCACCTGTGACCTGATGCTCTGCCAGAGGAAAAACAGTTTCCTGGTTAAAAAATTTGCAGATAAAAGCAAGACAGAAGTTTAAGGTTTGGCCAAGCCATGTTTACCATTTTCAGGCACGGTAATGAAAAAATTATAACCAGTATAACTAATAACTTCTGCCTGTATCCTTACGTATTGTGTGCAGTTTTTTCATCAAAAATAATGTCTTCAGTAGCCAGCCTGCATTTTGATGGTGTGGAATAGGGATCCTAGAAAACTAATAAAATTAAGTTAACTTTGAGGCCACATGAGTCATCTTGTTGTTAGAGGAGAAAGTCAGACAAATGGAATACTGAAATTCAGGGTATCCTTGACTTTACAGCAATTCACCCAGTTCCATAAAGGATGCTTTTTTTCAAAGCTACAAATTTTGATCTAAGCTACCAAACACAGAATTCTTATATGAGAGGCCCTATGATGTGTGCAAAATATTTAAACCAAACAATGACTATAGGTGTGATGAAAAACAGATCACTGAGACATGTAAGACTTTCTTTATTCTACATATAACCAGACCATGTCAAAAGCAATTTTCAGATAAAGTTTTAAAATGGATGTTGCATTTAATATCATCTTCTTTTAAAGGATCTAATCTTTTTGCTGTTTCTCTTTGAATTGGTGAATCCTCAGTGACTTGGTCAAGAGCAACATGCTGGTTTGCACACCTACAATGACACACTTCTGTGGAATTCCAATATTATTAAATCTTGGTAAACCCAAACAGTTTCAGCCCAAACTTTTTTCTCAATTAAACAAAAAAAAAAAAAAAAAAAAAAAAAAAAAAAAAAAAACGCTTTTTTTTTTGGACCACTC
>VXAC01006631.1:101953-148381 GCA_013399225.1 Rhipidura dahli | reverse complement strand
ACAAAAAAAAACCAAAGGCAGCTCTTTGTTTAGGACCACTTAACGGACTGCTTCTCCTCTAGAAGTCAACTCACCACAACATATGTATTTTCAAGGATACAAGTTATACCTCTGATACTAAACTAGCAGTAGATTTTCAGAGCAAAACCCCTCTCTTTTTCTTCCACTGAAACAGAGAATCACTCCTGCAGCAACAGCATAAATTTTCTACTAAAATGATGCATCTAGAAATAGACTCTGCCAAAGGCTGCAAATGAGAAGAGAAAAGCAGAATGAAGGTATGACAGCCAGACTAGCAGCACAGAACAGAGACAAAGAGCACTTTTTAAACATCCTATATTCAACATGTGCCAGTGACGAATTAGAGGCAGGCAAGCAGGAGGCTGAGTGCCTGGTCCCACTCCCATCAGTGGGATTGGTTGCCATGGACTCACGCCGAAGTGGCACATGTGGATGGTGTACACACAGACTCATAAACACAGGCACACACCACCGGCTCGTGTAAACAAGCTTATCTGCTTTCAGCCCGGCCAGAGCAGCACAGGAGGCTCTGCTGATCTGCTCAAACAACAAGAACTGGTTTCTGGTGAGTTTGGACCATGACCCGATACATGGGACTCTGGGAGCGCACTCTGGGCTCTCAGATCCCCTCCCTTGTGGTAACAGGTAATTTTGCCACGAACTGTTCTTCCCAGAAATGTGTCTTTAAAGTCTTCAGTGCAGGAGTAGGCAATCAGGTGCTTCAGTTCCTCCCGGCTGATTACAGCTGTCTAATCAGCAGGTACCACACCAAGAAGAGGGCAGGTTCTCCCCTTTTCAGCTCCATTTCACTTACACTGCACTCTCAGAAAGAGAAAAGGAGTTCTTACTCTAGATCTAGGATCTTTATTAAGCAAGGCATAAAACATAGGGTTCAATTAATGTCATAGATTTTACTGGGAAATAAGCCCACATATACATCTTGCTGAACCGAGTAAAACTCTTAAGTGGATGGTGAACACAAGCTTACATTGTAGCCCCCATTAGCAAAAATTTTAAATTTTGAAGAAACAGCCTTAGTTCCATGCCACTGGACAATCTAAACTTTCCTGCTAACTTCCTAAAAAACGCAGATTGTTTAAAATCGCAGCTACACAAATTGCAAACTTTTCTCATAGACTGCAGAAAGTGGCATCCCCAACCAGCAGTCTCTATCATATTTTCTTAGGTTAAAAGAAAGGGCAAAGGATCAGGTATGTGTATACTTTTTCTCTTAAAAAGCCCCAGAGCCAAGAAAAGAAGAAGGCCATCTGCCTAAGTCATCTGTAGGTACTACAATTTTCTGCCACAATCATGTTTGCATACTGAATTATTTTAAAATGCTGATTTTAAACTGAAAGCACTGTCAACCTTTATACAGGATTGCAGCAGTGAGAGCTCATACAAATTTCAGAGAAGACTCCAGGGACTGGCTCTGCAACTTACGGTACATTTGCTAGAGAGATGTTCCCCATGACAAGAATTAATTACTTCATAGTAGTCTAACATATATTAAAATGATCTATGAACTATCAACATAGTTCACACACTTGGAAGTAAAGGGAGGTTTGATTTTCTTTCATTAAAAGAATAGCCAGGTGGCAAATAAAAAGCTGCTTCTAGAGCCGGATTATTTATATTTACTATTGAAAATAAGGATCCCCCTGCAACAATGCCAAATCTAGTGTGGTGTATCCAGAATATACTGAGTACATTATAATTTTGGAGAATATATTATTTGCAGAATAAATAGGTACAAATAAGAAATTGGCTGAGGAGGCATAAGGAACAGACCATTGCAAGCAATGGAAAGCAACTCATGCTGGCAGAGGGAAGGAGAAATTTTTTGGTGGAGGATGGAGAGGCTGTGTATGGACATGAGTGCTGAGACTGCTGTGATGATCCACAGGACAGGAGGGAAATATTGACCAGGGACTTCATTTGTGAAACCAAACAGACACTATTCAGTCAACAGACCAAATTTAAGCTTTGTGGGCATCAGCGGCTCCAGACAACTTCCAGTGGCTGTGACTATGTTCCCCATGCCAAGTCTCCCCCACTTGCTCTCAAAGTTCTTACAATATATCCAAAAATTTTATAACCAGAATGCAAACTGGAAGATGAAAGCAGAATGATACTAAGGAATACATGTGAGTTATAAAATTATCCTCTAGTGGCATCTCATTTTCTCATTAAATGGTAGGTCAAAACTATCTGTTGCCTTCTGGCAGCATAAGGAGAGTATCACTAGCGAGATGCTATCAACATGTGCTTTCCCTGCTCCCCATTCCCCCATCCACAATTTCCTGATTAAATTAT
Source organism: Rhipidura dahli (assembly GCA_013399225.1). Taxonomy (NCBI): domain Eukaryota; kingdom Metazoa; phylum Chordata; class Aves; order Passeriformes; family Rhipiduridae; genus Rhipidura; species Rhipidura dahli. The sequence continues at coordinate 146,044 of VXAC01006631.1, read as the reverse complement.
CACATATGTTTTATCATTAAAATATGGAAATCTTCACTGAATTTACATTTCTGCATATCAAGCCTTCTTAACTTCTTGAAAAACCATTTTACTCACAGTGCTCACATCATTGCTATTACCAATGTAGCACATGCTCCTTCTGTAACAGCATTAACTAGCAGGGAATTTTATTCCCAGTAGGCATCAAATAATTTACCACGTGAAATTAGCAAAAAAATTATTTAAGACCATGAGAGAGCAGAATTGCTGAAAATGTCTCCTAGACTAAAAAAAACAAAGGCAAAAAAAGACATAAGAGGACAATGTGAGTTAACATGGCTGCAAATCTTTGCTGCCTTGCAGCTGGTGAAGTCTCTTTGTTTGAAGATACAAAGTAAAATCTTAAAGGCGATGCTCTCCTCCAGTATAAAAATCATCCTGGATAGATTTTAATCTGTGAACACATAACAAGAATCAGATAACATACAGCAGACAACATATAGAACATTTATGGTTAAAAAAAAAAAAAAAAGGAAAGTTGGCATCTTGAATTCAAAAATGAAGAAAAAAAATTCAGCATTTGTTCATAAATCTGAAGAGCCTTCACTTGCTGAGGTGTGCCCACCTCTCTTCCATCTGCTATCTCCTATTGTAATGAATGCATTCAGTATCACAGATGAAGCCTTTTGTCCAGGTCCACTAAAGCCTACATCAGATTTCCCTTTTCTTTCTCGGACAGTATCTCAGCAATGGTGAAATCATTAGCTTTTACGAGGAAATCCAATCCCTTCACATAGCTCGAAGGGATAATATAAACATCATTATTAAAACATGATGATTCTTACCACAGAGGAAGAATGTCTGGACTTCTTCAAGTCTAAGTAATTGCTCCTAAACAGACTCCACCAAAATACATGAATTTTTCCCCTGGGGCTCTTCTGGTCTAGAGGTACTAAAGGTAAGGACACTGCACAGGGACAGAGTGCTGTGAGCAAATATTCAGGAACTTGTTTTTTCAAGTCATCACCAAACTCAAAAATACTTGTTTCTGCCTCTGAGTCCATTCAGAGCCCATGAGGACACTCCTCACACACCTCACTCACCACAAGGATGAAAAGTGCCCTGTTCAATAGAAGAGACTGACCACCAGCACTCCATTGCTACACCTTTGTAGAATTTCAACATTCTTTTATGTTATTTCCACATGCATGGGATAGATGGCAGTCTTTTAACCACCTGCCACCAGAAGATTGTTTCCATGTCCATAATTCAGTAGGCCAAACATGAAAATTGTTCAGGAATCTTCATATGACTAAATGTGACACTTGTGATCAAGAGCCGCCAAAATGAATTAGTAACAAACCATACACTTGTCTGGTTTGAGTCAGGTCCAGCGATGTTTCCACCAGTTCCTGTGACAGATATTGCTGGGGAACATTTTTCTCTCTGACACACTCAATCTTAAACAATCTAGGTTACTGGGAAAAGAATGAGCCTTGGAAGGCATCCAAACTACTCAATCATCCTGACACTTATGGAAGGCCAACTGCTGGAGAGGTTTTGCAAGAGCTAAATGTAACTGTTCTAACAAGACATGTATAAGCACAGTGTGACACTCTGGCACAGAGCAGGCTGCAACCTTTATGTGCCTAAGTATTACTTGCATGTTGAGAAAGATATTTCCTTGTAGTCTGCCACTTTTTTTTTTCCCACCCCCCTCATTTTTAAAAAAATTCCCTTGAATTCCTGGTAACAGTGACACACTGAGTATTGATTCATTGATGAAGGAACTCAGGAATACATTAGTAATTTATTTAAGGCACTGAGAGATGGTGACAGATCTGAGAAAAGAACTGACATCTTTCTGCTCCAGTTTTGCATGGAACACAAGAAAATTCCGCTTTTCTGCAACCCCAGTGTTAACTGTAAGCTTTTACCTTTCCCAGCTGTGTCCCTTCTTGTAATCCTCCTAGTGTATTTGTCCTTACAGAAGTGGAACTGATCATGGGAATTAGAAAGACTTCAGGCAGCTCAAGCCACAAAACAGATAAATAGATAAGATGAGCAGCCCGAAGAGCCACTGAGAACAAGTACCCTTAATGGGAACAAATACAGGCAAACAATACTCTGTAATTTCCATTAGCTCTGGGTCAGCAGAGAATGGAGCATAATAAATGTCACATATAATTTATCAATGCCCAGTATTCACTTTACAGTACTTGAACATTAACATTGAATATGCTTTTTAAAGTTTGTACAGAGCCTCAGAGAAGTTACCGAGTCTGCAAATAATGTAAGAGATCCCATTAAATTATATAAACATTTAAATGTGTGTGCAAAACAGAGAACACAATAAACTACTCATATTCTCAGCAATTTTGCTGCCTGTTTAAGTGTTAAACACCAGGTTGTGCTTTTGCAACAGAGATGCTCCACAATGACAATCCAAGGCCAAACAGATTTCTCCAGCTCACCCTATACAGTGAGAGAGAGGAAGAGTGCTTTGGTCATGACATCACAAATGAGGCTTTTCATTTACTGCTAATGGACCCATACATTGAAAAGAACAAGCAAAAGCATAGTCCCTGCATTTTAGAGGGTCAAAACAACCTGAAGACCTCTCCTCCTGTGCCCGGATCTCATCTCTGTTTAAGATAAAATTTCCAAGGGAAAACAATGTTTCTGTGAAATGGTCTCCCTATTATGAAATGGAATCGAGATTTTGGAGTTTGACAGGCAAGGGCATATGACTGACAAAAGGCTGATACCCACTGAATAAACTGTTGTTTTTTTTTAATCCAGAAGTGATAATTATTAGTTCATGAAGTATCTGAAAACAGCAATTTAAGTTATTTACCTTCACTTTGCTACTTGGTGAATGGTTATGTTTGTTTGTTTGGGTGGTTTGTTTTGTTTGGGTTTTTAAAGATATTCTTAAAAACTGGGATAGCATCCCAGAAGGTTTGCCTGTGTTTTCTTTTTGGATTAATAACACTCTAACTCTTGCTTGCTTGCTAACTAAGAGGATGATGCAGCCAGCAACTTACTCTCTGATGTTTGCAGTTATCCCAAGCTGCCTACAACTCCAGAAGTAACTTCATGATGCTTTATAAAAGCATTCAAGATATAAAATAATTGTAAATATTATTTTTAATTTTATGAAAAAGAGTACCTACACGCTTCAGTGTTCATACACACCCATATCTACTTTGAATAGGTGGACATTTTTCCTTCCCTATACAAGGTCATCTTTCCAACTGCTTCTGTTTTAATTTTACCCATATTGAAGACCTAGAAAATCAAAAGAAGGGGGCAAGGGAGGAGGGAGCACAGGTTGGATAAGGATTAATTGTTTTCTGCTATTTTTCAGTAACAGAATTAAGGGAAATAAAGAAGAGTTAGTAAGAAGCCAGCTTCAAACAAGCAAGAGAAGGCAGCTGTAAGCTCTGAAACTTCTTGCTATGAGATACTGCAGATGCCAAAAATGTAGATTCAAAAGAAGCCAGGCAGATTCATGGAATATAAATCCACTGTTTGACATCCCAAACCACCTAGAAACCACCTTTGCCTCTGATAGTCCATTAATTTAACTTGGTAAAGCCTGAGAAAGTGTTTCGAAGGAGGTAGATAACCTACTGTGTTTCACTTTTCCTTGTCTTTTCTTGCCACTTTAGTCAGATCTAACAGAGCTGCATTTGTTGTTACATAGAAATTTCACATTTTTAACCTCAGCATAAAGCAAAACTTAAAACACCAGGTCAGATAAAAATATGATCTTACTGAAGGGATTTTTCCTATAGGTTGTTTTTCTAAATAACTTTTCAAGTCATCAAAGCACAAAAAAGCTTCCTCAAAGAAAATTTTCTGTCATGTGGGGACCTCTGAAGAGTCTGGTAGAAGAGATTAATTCCCACAACCTCCTTTCAGATGTTTGTACAGAGTTGTAGAGAGTGACTTCCCTTCCTGTGGGGTGGGGCCCTGATTATCTGCTTTAAGAAGCCATAAATCATACCTCTGAGGTCCACAGAGTGAAGGGTTGTAAATGTACAGGACAGAGCAACAAAAAGGCAAGAAGGAACAAAAAGCCTGACTTTTTGGTGTACTTGATTTTCAGGATGTGCATTACCCATGGATCCAGGAGTGTGAGGCACAATTAGAGAGGCCTCCCCAGTTTCTGGGTTTACCTGCATTTAATTTCAGTCATACCTGTACTGGATGGCATCCACACCCCATGTCAGAATCCTTTGGCCCCAGTGAGTCACCATACGGAGTTCCAACTTTTTGGGCTACAGGATACCTACATAAACAATTTAGTGATTAACTAATTGTTGGTGCAAATGCCTTACTGTGAGTCAAACCCACTGGTCTTCAGCAGTCTACACACGGCAGGAGATTTTCTTCGGGGAAAGGATGGGAGGAAATGGCCTCAAGTTGTGCATGGGGAGGTTCAGAATCGATATCAGAAAAAAAAAACCTGTCAGTGGCAGAGTGGTCAGGCATTGAAATAAGTTGCCCAGGGAGTCAGTGGAGTCACCACCTCTGGAAGTGTTCTAGTGTAGAAAGAATGAGATGGCCAAGGGTCAATAACACTTTCTTTACTGTCACTTTGGCTATCCAGGTAGGCCATCATTTTAGGGAGAAGGGAGCAAGAAAGAGTACAGTTTTCAACAAGGTTATAACTAGATTTATCAGTACTCACATGACAACACGATGACTCATATAAGTATTTTGAATTCACAGAGCAAATTCTCATTGGATTTCTGGATAGGATAAAACCCAGTGATTGCTATCTCTTAATTTATGAATATAAACACTATTATGTGATCCAGTCTTACTAGGAGCCAGACTTGACCATTTAGTATTCTTTCATTTTGCTAGGAAGATATTGTTTTGGGTTGAGTTAGAACAATGCTTAAGCATTTGTTTATGTGGATAACTTAGTCTGTTTAATGGCAATACATCACTCTGTTTTCCCTGTAAATCTAGAAGTGCTGTTTGGAGCTAACACAGGTGAGCACTGAAGGCTCCCGCTGGAGATGGAGGAGATTAAGTCATTAGCAATTCCAGGGTAAAATGCTTGAGTAGCAATCTTCACAAAAATACAGTTGGTCACACCATGGATACTAAAAGATAGGTTTTTTTTCCTCCTGTCCAGCTTACCATTAATGCAGAAATCTTGATTTTCATTACTCTTCTTCTTACAGTTCCAGTTTTCTCAAGACAGGACTGAGTGGTAGGACAAGGAGCCAAGAGTTAGAATTCCTCTGTACTATTTCTGGTCATTTTACAGACTTGTTAGAGGACAATCAGCCACAACAGAAGTATCAAGATTGAGTGATGAGAAAAGCAAGAGATAGGAGCTAGCACCAAGCTTTTTAGGCCTGGAAACCACAGCTGGGAACTGAACCTCTTGCTAACACTCCTAAATGACAATATACAGACATTTCTAAATGGCACTATGCTACATGGTCCATTTTCCTACAAGTCACACCTTTCTGATAGCACTTACCTATTCATGGCTTGCTGTCAAATTTAATTTATTCAAGTCAAGCACTTTTAGTCTTTGAACCTCCCACTGAGGAAGTAGAAATTACTACCGACATCATAAAATGAGTGGGTGCTGCTTAGACTGAGAATTAGCTCCTCAGAAAGTGGTTGCTAACAAAGTAACAATGGAAAAAGAAGCACCCGCCTTTCAAGTCAATCTCTAATAGGAATAGAAGCAGTCTGTAACAAAGGATAATTGTTACAATTTGAATCCTAGAGTGGAAATTAAAAAGATTAATGGAACAAATAAGATTTTTCCTTTATCTTGGTACAATATGAGTAACAATCCTGTCATTTTAGTAAGACACCCTCCCTTATAGGCAAAGGAGCAAAGCATAACTAAACAATGTAAAGAGAGAATCTTGTTTAGAATTATGGAACACAGATAAGAAAATGCTGAATTGACCAGATGTGTCCACAATATTTGATTCAGCTCCTTAAGTTTCTGTAGATGATATATGGAAGCAATGGGGTGAATACTGCAATAATAGTTTCACATAAACTGAGAGAGGACTGACAAACATTTTTGGAAACTTAATCAATCAATGCCAGTAAACTGCTTTTGTGGGGATAATAATCATAGTTAAGAAGAAATCTTCTGAGTGTCTTCGGACTGATCAGAAAAGGAGGAAAATGACACAATTTTTTTAATCATGAAACTTTCTATTTTGTTTGGCTTAAAATAATTTTAAATAGTTCTCATTTGTCTGTTACTTTTCCAAATATGTGTTTTCAATATCGAGTGAGGTTAATATTTATGGGAGGTGAAGTCTGTGGCTGTGTAGACTACAACAGAACAACAGAGGCTGGAACATCATTTGAAACTGCCAGTTGTCCTTTTCTATTTAAAGCAGCAAATTATTTTTAATGTTCTCCAATGCACATAAAACCAGTTCCTTAGCTTTTCTGAATGTAATTCTCAATCATGATTAAGTAGAATTCAAGAACTTACTTAGCAATCTTGTCTTTGTAAGTTTTACAAAAGTCTCATTTAAAGCTTTTACCCCAATCTCTTTTCAAAACAACATAGTATTTTATTGTGGAAAGACAGTAGAAAATTTATTTATGGCTTATTATAAAAAATATTTTTCCTGTTATTACAGCAGGCTGTTTTGTAGCATAGAAGCCTGTTTCTTGTCACTGACTGGAGATTCATTGTAGATATCTCTAATCAACAGGAATCTGTCATTTTAATTGACAGTTCACTTAGGACTGACAGTTATTAAAAGCAGACAGCTAAAACAGCTCAAGTTACCTAGACCACAGCATCTCTTTTAGAAGTGGAACCAGTATTTTAAAAATATTTAAATCAGAAAAACAAACAAATCTGGACTGGTGTATAAAGCTGAAATTTAGAGAGGCTGCTGTAACCATTCTTTTACTAATGGAACACACTGAGATGGTAAGAATATTGTACCATCATGGTTTGGGTTTGGTTCCTTCTCTTGCATCAGCTTTCAGCTTAACACTGACACTCCACTCCGGGGTACACAGCTCTTGATAGATCAGATAAAATGGGTTTAGATTCATTTATTGTTGGAGCATCCATCTGATGCCTTAGTCAGTAAAGCCTCTCTTTAGGCCGTCCAGGCCTATCAAGGAGCTCATGGTCCATGCTGAAGTTGAGTAACAACCCACAGAGCCAACTCCTGCAAATCCCACAGCTCCATCTGTCTTTCTCAGTCCAGAGACTTAAGCAGAATTGGGGTCATAAGGGTGGGTTATATCAAGATTAATGGCAACATTTGTAATGATCTGTGGCTCCAGGATTTTCTTCTTCAAAGTATCAAGATGATAAATAAGCTGAGGAACTAATATCTAAGCTGTGCTATGGTTCTGCTTGAAAAAAATTTATCATATTTTCAAAGTCTCTCCTTAGACCATGAAAGGAAATGGCATTCAGTGAAGAAAAGCACCTCCTCAGTTGTGTCAAAATAGTCTGTTTACATATGTATGATATAATCAAAACTTATTCTTTAAACACCAGGTACTGGGCTCAGTTAAAAAGTATTCTCATATGTATGAAGCAGAGAATCTAACATGGTAAGCCTTCATTAGCACATAATGTTTTCAGTATCATTATCCCTTAGGATTAAAATTTACATCATTATTTTGCTCCTAATATTTCACTGATGCTTTTTCCTTTTCTTTCCTTTTGACAATTTCAGTACTTACTTTCTTTATAAGATAGATTAATTAAATAGTTATAAATTAGGTTTAAAAATTGCCTGAGCTCACAGAAACAGATACTTTCATGAAAAAATAATTTGTACCTTAACCTTCTGTTTGGAAAGACAAATCTGTTCAGGTCTTCACACCACCTAAAAACATTCAACAAGTCACTAATTCAGTTGAGAAAAAATCAGTATGTTTTTCACATAGTTTTATCAAGTTAGTATTTTGGCAATATCTTTGTATTTATCCACTACATAACTTCTTTCTGTTGCCCTTTAAGATCTTGACACTGGCAACCACAGTATACAGACTTAAATCCCAATTTATATAGAAAACCAAGTCATTCCTCAGAAAGGCAGTATTCCCGATTCTGTTTATGAGGAAATTATTCTTTTTGGTCCCCTAAAGAAGGCCAGGATTGCAAACCGCATGTTGCCATGCATGTGATATCCTCAATGTTTAATGTTAGCCAGCTGGAGCCACTTTTAGACTCTGTGCTTCTGTCTAAGCAGAAAGGCTTTAGGAATAATCTAAGCATAAAGGTAAGATCTTGCAGTCAATTCACTGTTAAGGGCAAAGAGTGTTTCTACAGCACAGCCACAATGCTTCCACAGCTAAGCAGGGAAGAGGAGAAATGTGGGTGTTTGTCTTTACTCATTATGGGCTTTCAGCAATCAGACCCTTGCTTCCCTGCAGGAACACTGGTATTACTCTGTTGACTACAAGTCCTCTCGTGTAAAATGAGGCTCTGCCTTTTCCTCTTCCAAGCAGTTTTTTTTGTTGTTGTTGTAACTCTTGTGATATTCAGGCAATTTCTCATTAATTATTGAGAGAGATGCTGCAATGGGGACAGCATCTCTAGAGAGGACGTTCTCTCCTGGGTCAAGTGCCACTGTACTGGGGCTCATTCTCTTCCTGAGGACAGACAACCTTTCCTACTTCTGTTCTGATTGCATGATTCTTTACATCACTTCATGCATTTTCTTGACTGAGAAATCAGATTTAATCACAGTAAGCACTCAGTTCCTGAGAAGATACATCACAGTCTGTTTCTTGTACAGTTTGCTGTCTCCAAGCCTAAGCAGCAGAGTCTTGTTCCAGAAATACATTTCTAGGCACCACCTTCACACTAAGAAAACTGCACTTTGTGTCTCTTTCTCAGCTGGCTATGTGGTTTTGCAGTTTCTTTTAACAGTGTTTCTTGGACCTCTCACCAATCCCACAGTAAGTGCCTTGTACCCCAGGAAAAGTCTTTACTGAGGCACAAATTGTGTTACCAAATGGTTATAAAATAGTCAGGCTGAAGAAGCTATTGTAAAAAGAAGCTGCAGCAGGAGACACGACACAGTGGTGATACACAAAATTGAAACCTCCATAGATAAAAGGTAAAAACTTATAAAAAAGCCAAGTATGTTGTGGCACACACCAATTTTAGAATAATTTTTTATCAGCCATTCACTTGAAATACTTTCAACTCGTTTGGCAGTCTAATTCTTCTATGCCTCAGTGCAAATCTCTCGAATGCTATTAGCATTATTCAACATTCTGCATCTAATTTATTGAGCTTCTCTGCTATGGGATATTAAACAAAATAATCATGCATTAGGCATAATTAGAACGTGACTAAATTAATTTCTGTAACGCTGATTAAAATGGATAACTGCAAAAGTAATTCACACCTCTGTGCTGCAGAACCAATATGAGGCTTAAGTCAGCTTGCAGCATAAAAGGTACATGGCACATAGACTGCCATGAACAAGCACCATAATTTGCAAAATATTAACTGAAAGCATGCCTGTTGACTTTCAGAGTAGCAATTTACAGTGTTTCATAAAGGACTATGATAATGTAATCACAGACTGCTGTAATTGCACTGAATTTGATCATTGAATTCCTGGCTCTTCCTTTGTGCACCCAACCAGCCATTTCATCCTAGAACGCAACCACCTTGGGCAAGCATGATTTGCCCTTGTGACTTTCTGCTGGCTGTTCATCATAATCTTTCCCTCTGTGCACTGGAGATGGATTTCAAAGGCACGTGCAGTATGTGCTCCATGACTTTTTTGGAGACTGAGGGAAGTTTGATGAACCAACAGTTCCCTGTATCCTCCACCTCTGCTAAGAATGGGCACAACAGCCTCAACCCAGTTGTCAGGGAGCTCCTTGAGGCCAGTGCTGTGGGTAAGGCAGTACTGTCACACTGGAGAGCGTTTGGGCACAAGTCCTGTGCAGCCCCATGGTTATAAGGTGACTTCAGAGCTCTGCACTCTGAAGTTTCTAACCTACTTCTCCCCCATTGTTGGCAACTCCTTTCCCTCAGAGAGGATGCTGGTACACACTGAAAACAGAAGCAGGCTTTGCCTGTGGAGACTGAAGGAAAAAAAAAAAAGTATCAAGTATTTCTGCCCTTTCCATAGGCACCAGTGGGTTGTCATCCTCACCCACCAACACAAAGGGAGCTGCAGGGATTTCTGTACAGATGGTGCTGTTTACTCTAGCACCATGAATAAACCATCTCAATTAAGCACTGATGTAAGCACTGCTGAAATAGCTTACATTTGTCTTGATTCTGTTGAAATGTAATTCTTCAAAGAGAACTGGACAGTCATCCCTCACCCTTTCATCAACCCAAGGCAATGGGCAAACACAAAGATCAATCACAAATGTGAAGAACAACCAGCTGCACAACCCTGTGTGACCAAACCTGATGTTCAACAAAATATGTAACCTGACACACTCCAAAAACACACATACCAGGGCTTTAACCTTTGCTCCACAGGACAGGAAGAGACATGTTGCACGACAACAGGCTGGTGACTTTTCAGTTCCAGCCATGCCAAACAGATGGAACACTTCCAGAGCAGCAGGAACATCACTGGTTGTAAGAAAATAATGGCATGACTACTTTTTTTTTCAGTGAGCTATACTTACAAAATCCTTTTGAGGCATGTGAATCTGAACAACCCTCAAGAAGTGTTTGGAGTCTCCAATGTAATGTGATGCTAAATTCATGTCTCATTCTGAGACCAGCACTGGGCAACTTGAGAGAGAGTAAGTGATAGATCTTCAGCTGTGTAGCTGTAAGGCAACTGTCAGCTTGGCTACAAGCTAACACAGGGTGAAGGAACCCTCTGGACCTAAGTTAAGTAGGTAAATTTCTTTTTATTTCCATAGCCTCTACAAAAATAGTAAATGAGTGAGGATTCTACAAGTATTTTATTCTACCTTATTCTGACTTCTTCTGTGGGTGATTTCAGCTAACTGCAAATCACCAAGATGGTCTGATCCTTCAGGGTGAGCACCCTCAGCCCTGTCATAATCTTGGCACTCACAGAGCCAGCACATCTTTTAACACACTTGATAGTCAGGGTAGTATGTGATTCCATTTAGCCACATGAACTGTGTCACAAATCAGCAGTGCATACATCAGTGGAGGAAAGTCATATTTCAGATACTAAACAGCAAAGCTCTGTGATGTGCCACAAGCACCAGAGAGCCCATTTAATCCTTCTGGGGAACACAGAATCCTAGAACAGAACATGTAACAGCCAGGGTAGAAAATTCCTAGTTATTTTATCTTACATTTTTCTTTTCTCAAATCACCACTGCTTCAGAAAAAGAAAAGCACAGGTATTAAGGACATTTAATGAGAGCATTTTGGTCTCCTCTAACAGATACTGCCAACACATCATAAAGTAAAGGATGCCAGTCCTTGCACTGGCATCAAACAAGACACTGATTGGATGTCTCATCTCTAAAAAGATACATTATTTTTATTAAAAGATAATTTTTCATAAAACAAGTAATTAAGATACAGATGTGCTGAGAAGATTAACATACAATGCTCAGGAAACATCAGCTAATGCCAACAGACAACAAGAGAATCCATTTATGTATTAGTGATCTTTAAACAATGCTAAATTCCTTCAACACAGATCATGAACAGAATTCAAACATGCCAACAAATACCCTGCCCTTTCTAACTCACAGAATGCAAGTATCTTCCAGTTTCCTTACTCTGGGACTACAACACTCGCAGTATGACAATTTGCAGATATGAGAACTTTCTAACTTTTTTCTATGTAAGAGTTAAAATTGAAAAGATTTCAATAACAACAGGTTGGAGTGATTCAAGTCAGAGGTCTATGCAGGCTACTGAACAATGCAGTCAGTAGAAACATTTGCATCCCTTTAATCCCTCTGTATGTCTGCATGCATCTCCTCATAATACCTCTATTTTTACTAGAATGAAAAAGGAAAGCACAGACTGCTAAGATTGAAGGTTTCTTATGGTTCACAGAAGAGCAAAATTCACTCTTCAGAGTCTGAATCCACTAAGTAACAAATTGAGGTAGCAAGGTCCAACTAGCTGGTTCAAAGTCAAAACAACCACGAGTACCAAATCTGTTTGGAAAAAGCAACAGTCAAAAGAAAACAGTGCAAGTACCGAGACCTAACTTGACAGCACTGCTGTGTGCAGGAGCATATGATAAGTGCAGCAACTGCACTCAGGAGCAGAAAGAGCTAAGAAAATCATGATGAAAAGGAAGTACAGGAACAGAGGCAGGCATAGGCTAGAGAGGAAGCTGAAAGGAGTGCTGTGAACCACAATAACACGGAGAACTTTAACAGCAACCTGCTACTCAGAGCTAGATTAAGATGGGCATTGTGTAGGAATGGTAAAATCCTCAGTAGCTGCCCTGCTTGGAAGAAAACCTAGAGTTAACAACTATATCCCTTGATCATCTAGAAATTTTTCCACGTCCTATTGCATACACCATTGCAAAAGCACCGGGCTAAATTGAGTTCTTATGGGCTACACAAAGCCCAAACTGACAAATTCATCTGCCACCTGTGTTACCACTTGTAACCAACAATTTTTTACTAATATCACAAAATACTGCCCTTGACATCTCAGGTGAAGGAATAATACAGGAAATAACAGGTGAGATATCTACTTTCATCCACTAGCAGGAGCAAATTACTTTTTGTTTCTGAAGCAATTTTTTATTAATAGCAAAAATTTGTTCATTGTTTTGATATGGGGTAAAAAGGACAAGAGACTAAGAACAAGAAGCAATCAGAATTATTGGTGGAAGACTACAGCTCTAGTAATAATAAAATACCCCTGAAATAGCAGTGATGAATAGAAATGTTGAGAAAAAGACAAAAGAATAAAGGAGGTGAGATATCACTCACATCTAAATACTATTTGCTGAAGGAAGTTATTGAAGTGTTCCTGGTGGACTTAAAATACATTTGTGTATGACACATGAAACTGTATTAAACACATTTAATGAGGTCATACAGACTGCAAATATTATGTCAACTGCATTACACATATATCATTCACAAAATTACCCTGATGTTTCTATTCTAAGAAGAATAGCCTGCTTGGCAGAGTATGTATTTTTTCTTATGATTACATCAAGCAGACCATGAAAATAGAAGCAGAAAAAAAACCCCTACTCTACAATCCTTACAGGTTTTGTAGACCAATCTTGTACATACAGATTTAAATATCTGTACCCAGAAAGGGTTCTTAGATGTCAGTGAAAAAACAGACATGTGTACTCAGCAAAATGAATTATGTCCTTCATGAGCAGAAACCCTTTCACCACTGCTCTGTGGCAGTCTGTGAAGCATGAAGACTAGAGCACAATTGATATTTCTCACATTCAAGGAGGGGCATGCAGCATTAGAAGATAGCAGGTCTGGAGTATATAAACAGAAATGCATTATTCCTGTTAATTAAATTGTAGGCCCCATTACTACAGGATGTTGTGAAGGATAAATGGGTTCTAAAAGAAATTAGATGAACTCACAGAGAACAAAAGGTCTGTCACAAAACATTAAACACAACTGTCAGGCTACAGCTGGGTCACAGAGTATCTAATTGTCATCTGCTGAAAGGTGCTGTGATGTACCTGAGAAAGGATCACTTTATGCACAACCAGGCTGCTACACTACATCTCTTCCTTCCTCCTGCTGGAGATACAATACTGGGCTTGACAGACCCTTACTCTTATCCAAGAGTTCTTTATCCACTCGTCCTTCCTCCACTGAGGCACATCTGCCCTTATTAACCTTAGAACATTTTGTCTTTATTCAAAAAATTATTCTGTAAGATATTCCAAAGGAGTTACAGTAAGACCTGCAAGCTGAGAGGTGCATTATATATTACATCCACATTTAAGGGATTTAGGACTGGTTCAGATCAATCCAATAAATTGGGAGCAATGGGTTCTTGAGAATCAAGTCACCAGAAAATAATAATTCTGTGGTACAAAGGATTTTCTTAAATCGCAGTAGCAAACTTTGTAAGAAACCTCAGAAATACATGATGGCTTCAGACTCAAGGACAGTAGGTTCAGACTGGACATTTACAAGAAATTCCTCCCTGTGAGGATAGTGAGACACAGGGACAGGTTACCCAGAAAAGCTGTGGATGCCCCATTCCTGGAAGCATTCAAGGTCAGGTTGGAAGAGGCTCTGAGCAACCTGGTCTCGTGAAAGGTCGCCTGCCCATGGCAGGGGGCTGGAAGTAGATGATCTTCAAGGTCCCTTTCAATCAAACCATTCTATTGTTGTCTGATTCTATGGTTGCAGACAATTTGTTCCAGTACACACAATTAAAAGTTCTACAACGTGATGGCATTAAAAAAAAAATCAGATATACAGTACAACTAACCCCCACTATTGCTTCAGTCTTCTGCCAAATGTAATGAACCACCTTTCAAGTTCACTCATTGAAATTGCACATATTTGTGTTACTTACTCTGTTGGTCTTGTGTATGTAGCTCGAGCATGTGCAATACAGCAAAGGCCTTGTTCAGGAGATTCTTCTGCTGGGAGGAAGACTCTCAAACAGCACACTTCAAGTTAATTTCACTCATGAGGTCCCAAACAATTCCCAAACCTTATTGTTTGAAACCTAAATATCAATTTCTAAAAAAATCTCATCAGATTTAATTAAAAATTCCCCAAAACAAAGCTTTTTTCCCAGTAACCTTTTCTCCTTAAGAAAAGATACAATTTTCATATGAAACTGGGCCTCCCAAAAATCTGGTTTTGTTTGTTTAGTATGGTGCTTGGGTTTTTTTGAAGTTCAATCATTTTTAGTACAGCTGAAAATCTTTGCCTTCAGAAATAGATGTCTGCAAAAATGAGAAGACAACTGATTTTTACAAGCATCATAAGAAAAGAGCTCTCATTGCAGAAAAATGCAATTTTTAGTTTAATTTGCTTTAAACTAATCTTAACAAAGTGTTAACAATTCAGACTTTTTGTTTTATTTGTGCATCAATAATGACTTTATTAAGAATAATATAGGTTTTGGTCTCCAGCACAGAAGTTACATTCCCACTTCTTTATTTTCCCCAGAAGTCATTTTTTCATTGGGAACTACGTTTTATGTATAGTCAAAAAGTCAAAGAATGATTGAATGGCTTGGGTTGGAAGGAAATTTAAAGATCATCTAGTTTCAACCCCCTGCCATGGGCAAGAGCACCTTTCACAAGGCCAGGTTGCTCAGGGCCTTGAATCCAAACGTCTGTCCACTGACAGCACAGCCCAACACAACAAATATTTTAGCTGCACATAGTAATTTTTTCTCCAAGTGAAGTGAACAAAAATAGGCAGTTATGCATCTTCTAAAATACTCTGCCATATGTAGATGTATAAAATACAGCACCAGAAGAAGCACTGGAACAGGAAGGTGCAATCACCATCCCTGGAAGTATTCAAACAAGAAGAAGTCTGGCACTTAGTGATATGGCTTAGTGGGCATGGTGGTATTCAGTAGAAGGTTGCACTTGATGGTCTTAGAGGTCTTTTCCAACCTTAATGATTCTATGATTCCAAGACCCAGTATGATTTTTGGTAATAAATTGTACTATTACTCTGAGGGGAATCTTATACAGACAAAACCCTGAAGTATTTTACAGCAAAGCACTTTTCATGTATGTTAAAACACACAGACTCTGATTGAAGAGACCCTGCAAGTGAATCCAAGTTTCCTCAAGCTGCATTGACAAGTAAGATAATTCTTCCAAGAGTTTTGGCTCCGATGAGAGAATCTTAAGATGTAACTGAAAATGAAAACAAGCAGTCAGTGAAACAAATACAGACAACAAAAGAATTAAAAGACTGGTTTTCCCATTCAATTACAATACTTTGCTTTCAGATGTCCGAAGTAAGGAAAGGACTCTTTTCCTTCAATTAGATTTCTCTATTTAATAGTGCCTCCCTTTTGCTAGTCTTTACAAGCCATTTTCATGTACTAGATGAGATAAGGCAACAAAATGTCTTAAATATGCTATATTTTTACTAGATCATCTTCTGGCAAGGCTGCTGAATCTATCCTCATCACACACTTCCCTAGAGGGTAACCTTCTCCACCTTCTGACCTGCATCACTAATTCCTCTTTAGGCTAGAAAGGCTAGACAGATGTGCAAAGGTCAATCAGGATTATTATTTTAATTATCCATGTTGCATACAACAAGAAGAACGATGCCAGCACACTTATAATGATAGAGATGCATGATGTCTCCTTATGTGACAAACAGCAACTTTGTTACAGCAGAAGGAAGAGAAACCTTCTGATCTTGTAGCAATTATTACCACTTAATGGATGGAATAGTTATTTTTCCAGGCTATAATTTAAATCTAGGAGTCTTTATATTCAGTTTTGGTCTGAAAGACAGTAGGTTCAGTTTGGACACTAGACAAAATTTTTTACTGTGAATGTGGTGAGGCACTGGAACAGGTTACCCCGAGAAGCTGTGGATGCCCTGGTACTACATGTTTCTCAAAGTTTATAACAATGTTTTCTAAGTAAACTGTTATTAATTGCTTTCACACGGTTTCAAAAATCAGAGCATCTTAAGCACTTGTACATCAGAAGGGTTTCAGTCTTCTGCAGAACCATTTTGTCTCTAAGAAGAATTGTTAGTGTGCTTCAGTACAATAACTTTCTAACTTACACGTGCCCTGGAGTCATTAGCTCTGTGAGACTCAACAGGTAACACAAGAAAAGCAGCCCACTGACATGGAAAGTAGGTCAGGCTTGCCATGTCTAGTGATAAATCCCACAAAATGTCTAATTTACTTCCCAACCACTGTGCATTAAATTCTTTGCTTATTTAAGACGTAGAACACCTTAGTTGAACAATTAACAGCCACTAAGAAGTTAGCCATGTAACAAAAAAATAAAAATCTACGAACAATTCTAAGAACTAGAAAAAAACCTGTGTGGCAGGGACCTCTTCACATCTTTTGTTTTGCAAATTTTTCTTGACTGTCACCAAATGACTAGCGAAATCATCCAATACATTCAGTTAGACATTTTAAAACCATTTTCAACCAAAATCACTTAAGGTAATTTGAGCAGACAATTTATACCTTTTTACTGCACAACCATAATTCTAAATAGAACTAACGTAAAATTTTATAAGGTAATTGTTACCTTTAAAAATAGCGCCAGGTATGCCTGAGCAAGTTCAAAGTTGTACTTCTTGTTCAGCATCATCCCAATCATCCTCAGAAAGCTCAGCATCACCTCTGTTGAGCCACCACCTTCAGGGGACAAACTCCTTAGTTCTATCTCAATATTAGATGGCCCCAAGCTTTTCAGTAAGTCAAGTGGAGCTTTATCTGTGTGAGAACATCGAGGGACACATTATCAGTAACATCTGCAGAACAGAATCTTACAGATCCTTTGTAAGACAGGCTTATTCCAAAATTCTTATGCAACGATTATGAATTTCAAGGTTTTACTCTTTCCTTGCTATTTTGTTTTCAACAAAACATCTTCCTGCCTTTAATTTACTGACCCACCACATACCAGAAGTTCAGATGTATTTTAAGTTCACCTTGAAAAATACATTTAACATCTTTGTATTAGTTTCACTTTTTTTTCTAAGTTAAACAAAATTTCTAATTAACCACACAATGTTGTCATTTCACATCTCTTGGCAGAAAGAATGTACATACTTGAGATTTTGAGCTGTTAACTGTGAGTATACTCTGAAAGACAAGAGAGCACTATTTTTAATGGGCATTAAGCAAAACCAGAGATCTTCTGGTGCATCTAACATAATTATTACTTTTGTTAAGTGAATGACTTATGCTTTTCTGGAACCTGCAGGGTGCTGGGGGAAAATCTTTTCCATAGTAGAAATACATGTAAATTACAAACTTTCCTCCTCTTAGTAAGTGTTCCTTCTCAGGATTTCTACCATCATACCTGATGACCTATCAGGATTCCATCCATTTGCTTTAAAAATGAAGCAGCAAAAACATGTTTGGCTTCAAATACAACTGATAGTTATAAAATTTTTAAAATGTATTCTGATTAATATTTATTTTACTAAGAAGTTGCAAAGAAGACCAACTTCATGGTAGCTAATGGTATTAGACACTGATTCCTTAGGTGGCACAAATCGATATTTGATTCTTACAAAAATCACTAGCTAGTTTTAAGTATAACCGATTTTAACAGTACTAAACAGATGCATTAAATATCTTTTTTTACAACATTAAACAAACGAAGCTTGGAACACGTTGTGAGGTTGGATACACACACAACATGGAAAAGGGTGCAGCTCAGTGTGTGTTCTACAGTCCTGACCTGAGGTGTGAAACCCTGCTTCCATCCCCACAGTAAACCAGGATGGTTTCCAGCATGGTTCTCTTTATTTGCATGGTCCTTCACCTTTAGAAGAGATGGTTGTAATCCAGCAAGCAAAGAGCCACGCTCCCCATCAGCAGCTTCCCCTGCCAGGATCCCCAGGCTCCCCAGACTGTGGCTGTGGCACAGACCCTGGAGCACACCTGCCTTACAGCAGAGGTGGCCTGAGGCAGGTCCACGTGTCCACCAGTGCATCAGAGTGCACTTGCTGCCTGGTACAGCCAGCCTCCAGATGCTTGGCAAGGCTTTTAAACACTCACCTCTTCTATGAGTGGCTCTGAAGCAGTTTAATAGAATACTGTCAATCAAAATACTAAAAATACAGCACAAACACACACACCATTTGTGACAGATAATAATAAAGTTCTGCACACAAAATGTTTTAAGTGCACTTGAGCAAGCTGGTCATCTCAAAAATGTTTAAGCAGTGCTAGAAGAATTCCCAACAGAACTACTTTGTGGACAAGCTACTGTCCATTTACATTTCCGAGTCAGCTGTACTAGCAATCATTTCCAAAAATCTGAGTTTCGAGGATTCTGCAGCATCACAAGATAAACATGAGAAACAGCTGGTACATTCCATAGGTTGTTTAAGCGATTGAATTTCAAAATGAACTGAATGTTCAAAGAAATCCAACACCTTTTTTTTTTGTATCATTCATTTCTTCTTAAGCTTTAAATTATAAGGCAGTGAATTAACACTGTAAGTTTGCTGAATGTCTGTTGAAGTAGCCTTTGAAAGGAGAACTTGCTAGGCACATTAAGCTTTTTATGTATCAGCAAATCACCAGACTATTCCTTACCAAATCAATCCCTTCCTTCCTTCCTATCCCTACAAGTAATACATAGCACCTTTTCTGGTTGAGATCATCACAATTTTCAAAAAAGGTTAATTATCTTAGGAACACAACCTTCTTTCTCCATAAGGGTTTTAGCCAGAATTGGGTTCCATGCTGCAGACAAGCTGCAGTACCAAAGGATCTGTGATCTAGTCTAGCTATCTGGATTAAGTCATTTTCTTTGCCTTTTCTACTGTACTATGCCTGTCTGTTACACTTCTGACGCTAAAAATCACATATATATCACATAAAAGCAGCATCAACATTTTTTTGTGAAATATTTTGTTAACTTACATTTGTTGGTGCTCAGGGCTTCTTCAAGATGAATGTAGAAATCAGATTTCTGTGCCAGTACGCCAAGGTTTACCACCTTCGACTAGACCACAAAAGCATAACAGTGTGTACATGAATATGCAAACACATTTTTACAACTCAGTTAGATTAATTTCCTACTGACAGAATAAGACTTTGAGAAATAAAGCAACAGTGTAGTGAGTTAAAACTGGTACTTTACAGTCTAGTGATTTAACTCAATACTAAAAAGCATTTTAGATTTCTTCTAAAACACAGTACATAAACACAATTACATTGATTCTTGTTTTTACCTGTGTATCATTTTCCTCCTCTGGTGGGACGTATCGGGGTATAAGACCAGGAACTGTTGGGATGAAGAAAGGTGCTGACTTCGGAACTTTTGGTGGCTCTCTTGGTTTATTTCTTTTCTGTTAATTAGATATTTGAATTAAAATCATTATCATCATAGTAAGATCACGTGGGAATATTTTGTTTGTCAAGAGTTTTATTTTTAAAATACAGTGAAAACTCTAAAGACTAACTGAAAAGTAAATATACAGGTAAAATCTTTTACCACTAATTATGAAGCTACTGTTTAGCAGAATAACAGCCCCTCTCCCAAATCCCAGGGACTATGAAAAGCACCAAAATCATGACAAATGCCTGAAAAGCAGGATCAAGTTTCATGAATGGGTAATGCATTTTATAGAAATAGGGCAAATATATCTGGATGTATTCTATTTTTTGCACAGTTTCAGTACCTTGATAATATCAAGGTTGAGGAGATTTTTCCACCTTGATTCCGGTAACAAGGAAAGGGTCACCAGCTGCTCTCCCAGTTGCTCAGGTGAGACATATTCTATCATTTCATCACATGGCTCTTCATCTTCTGACACATCCACATCTTGCAGAAACAGATATCTTTTATGAACATTCATACTCCACGTTCTTTTTTTTAAAAATCAAGTCAAACACTTTTATTTATTTTGCAATTTTTGAATAACTAATTCATAATAGTTATAGACACAGGTGTTAGCATAACATAGAGCTAAAAGCTACAGAAACAATCTGTATTAGCCTTATGAAATACTAAATAATTTTAAAAGATTAGAGCTGAGATGCAGAACTGAATAACTAAAATTTCAAAAACTGGTAAAATTTGTCTACTTTGTCTGAAGTTTTAGAAAAGTAGTTTATAGAATTCTTAAAGAAAACAAAGTTTTTACATAAGCCATTGTTCTAACTGTCTAAATATATACAGAGTCACTTTAGTTCTATGTTACAAAGCTGTGAAATCCTTTCATTTAACTCCTTGCACCATATTCACTACCTCATCACAACTTCTTCATAGGTATGACTGAAGTGGCACATAGAAACAAAGAAAATCTCAACATTAAAGCACAACATCCCACAAGAAAAGTTATAATGTCAGTCACTCACGTCTCTTGATTACCTATGTAGTCTTGACCAAACATGTCTACTTTCCCTACTTCTTGCAAAATATTACTTGGCTAAAACAATGAATTTAATAGACAAGCCTGAAACAACAAAGGAATGTAACCCACTAAGAGCCCTAAGCATCTAAAGAGGAACTCTACAGTTGCTGAAGACAGAAAGTGGATTAAAGCTTTCAGCCAGAATCATGATAAAAATATTCACAGTGTTGGGATGAATTCCCATTTCCCTAATTAAAGTATGTAAAACAAGTATGTGCTTGCTACAGCAGCCATCATCACAAAGTATGTTCTAGTGGACAATAGCTTTTCTAGCGTGATTTTCCTCCAGATGGAGATGCAAGTGCAGACACTCCAAAAGTGGGCAGACAAGATCTCCATCTAGAGGACTTCTGAAGCACAATCACTTGTATTAATCTGGCAAAAAATTCCACTTAGGCCTTTCTTTCACTGGGCACAGGCACATGGCAGGTCAGCTCAACCCAACTCTTGCCAACAAGACAATAGCAATGATTCTATGGCATACAAGTAGGGAAACAAACTGCAAGGGGAAAATAAAAGACATTTTCATCTGAGGATTACCTTGCGTGGGGCAGGTGCTGGGGAGTGTCACCAAAGAAGGCTCATAATCTGCAGGAAGGGGCCGTAATGACACAAGGGAATACAAAGAACGGTTTGACCTGAAAAAACAAGGCAGGCATTTTAAAAGCCATCTCCAGATGAAGGGGAACGAGTACTTCAGACATAATTTGTACCGCAGCCTAATACTGCTGCAGCGTGGCCACACACCAGGCTCGCTATTCAAGATTAGTTCTCCTCATCTACCAGATAAGCAGGAAATGAAGTGTGGCAACAGACTCACCTGAACATCTGAAATGAAAATGTTATGTTCAAGTATTATTGCCAAGGACATAATAATAATAGGCTGCAGGACCTCAATGTTCTTCTTGAAGTGAGGGGCCCAGAACTGAACACATTATTTTAGGTGTGACCTCACCAGTGCCCAGTACAGGGGCAATAATTGCCCTGGTCCTGCTGGCTAAAAGTATATTTACTTGCTTCAGCGCTCCACCACCCTCACAATCAAGCATTTCTTTCTTCGTAATCTAAACCTATCTTCTTTCAGTTTGAAGCCATTCTCCCTCCTCCTGTCACTCCAGCCCCTTGCCCAAAGTCCCTCCCCAGCTCTCCCAGAGCCTCTTTAGGCACTGCAAGGAGCTCTGAGATCTCTCCATAGGCTTCTCCAGGCTGAACATCACGCACAACACATTATGCAAACATAAATGATTCATCCTGCTTTCACAGGATTTTAGGATAATAGTCGCAGCAAATGTTCTTCAGGTTTGAAACATGCACACAAAAAAATTTCTTCTTTTGTCAATATAAATTAAGGCTAGGTAAAAACATCTGCTGTTATTTACAAGGAAGCACTTTTACTTAACCACAGGAAGGCCTAACAGCTGAACACTCCTTAGGCAAAACTACAGTCAGCATATATAACTTGAAATAATCTGTCACCTGAATGGGAAAAAGACCCAAACCACTTAACAGTGTGCTACTTCAGCACTGGACCTGAACAGTCATTTGCTTTAAAGCTTTATCAGGAGGAAGCTGAACTAAACCACATTTTATCTCTGTGCTCATTTATTGCTAATCAAGAGAAATAATCACAACTTTCATACACTGCTCAGAAGTCTCAGACAACACTGTATAGCAGGACAAGAAAAGCACCTTCAGAAAGAAACGCTATTTGAACAAGGACATTTCAAAGCAGGGGGGGAAATGGAGTCCATGAAAAACTTTAGGAATGGCATAACAGGGATTCTTAAGAGTAAGAAAGATTTAGAAAAAGGAGACCATTTAACTATCAGAACAAATATTTTAACTGCGTCAAATTTTTAAATTTCATGACTTAACAAATCAGAGCAATACAGAACACCTTTCTTAATTAGAACCAGGAAACACAAAACACTGGAGATGATACTTCACAGGGCAATTCTCTTTTTGCAATACAGGTGATTAAAAGAACTTCTTCCCATGCTAAATTTTGTGTTCATACTCACCACAAATAAATTCCAAGATCATCCACATGTGCTGAAGCCAGAAAATCTCCTGTGGGGGACATAGTAAGGCTCACAGCTGCAGAGTCTACCAAAAAACAATCTATGAGGCTGT
This sequence comes from Rhipidura dahli, assembly GCA_013399225.1. NCBI lineage: Eukaryota > Metazoa > Chordata > Aves > Passeriformes > Rhipiduridae > Rhipidura > Rhipidura dahli. Next base: position 122,890 of record VXAC01006631.1, on the reverse strand, counting down.
GGAGAAAAAACACAACAGAGAAATTATCCACAAGATAAATTTGTTTACCTACACATACCTGAATTACAGCTCAGTGCAAACAGGTCACTAGAAGAATGGACACAAACCAGGGTAGCAGAAGTATTGAGATCATATAAATGTAGCAAGTGAACAGCACTGTGCAACAAACCACTTGTGTCTACAAAATTCTGGATAAAGCTGGCACCTCCTTAGATATCCACACTCTGGGGAGTATGTGATGAGCCATTCAACTCCTTGTGCCGAAGAAAAACCTTCATAGTGGCCATAAATTCTGTACTTCCAGTCAGCCCCAGATGCTCAGACAGACAATTCCCTCTCTCAGCATACTTCATACACACAGGGTTAATACTAGCACCTGATGTTTCTAAAACAAAGTATGAACTGTACAGTGTGAAGTTCGATTGTCTACAACAGTTTTGGCATTATCATATCTTCAGCCTGATAAACCATTCCTTGACCATTTTTTCACGATTGCAGAAAATCAAAAAAATGCCATGTAAAGACAAACTTAAAATATTCATTATACAACTATTTTAACAATGAGACATTTAAGTTCTGGATGATGCACTCCCTAGCAGACTTCCACTCGAGCCCAGGTTCACAGCATTGCTTATCACTTGTTGAAATACAAATTTCAGTTACTTTGAATTTTGAGTAAAAGTTGAATTTGACAACTAGTTCACCAAGAGAAACAAAAAGAACAAATGAAGAGTGTGAATACTTTGTTCTTATTTACAGCTCCACAGCCCTGTTCTGGTCACTAATGATAGAAAAAATATTGATGTAACACAGCAGTTTAAAATGTAAAATCTTGTGGGCATGTATTTCCTTAGATACTGAGCATTCCAGTGATAAGCATGAGAGAACATGTCAAAAATAAAAGCCTTTTTTCCCTGAACAGAGTGTTTTTTTCCCTCTGCATGTTCTTAGACATGTGTTGCAAATCTCAGGTAAGAAAAAAATCATTCATCACTTTCAGTATAAACACTAAACCCATAAATCCCAAACTTATATCAGATACTCTTTGCACAGAGTGCACAGTGGCAAAAAAAATTTACCCTAGATACTTTTTATTAGTTTCAAATCCATTCTTTTTCACAATCCTTATCTGTAGCTGAGAAATTCTGTTCAATAAATCAACCACAAAGAACTCCAAAACAAATTTAACAAGAAATTAAGTTTTTCTGCTTACTGAACTTAAATCATGATTAAAATTACAGGCTTGGGTGAGGGAGGGATCAATCAACTACAGGAAATAAGACAGGCTTGTAATTTTTACACAAAAAGTTAAATGACTCCTGCCAGGGGGCCAAAAGCATCTATCTACCTCTGGGCTTCCTGCCTGACTGCAAAACTGAGACAATGCAAAGTACGAAACTGCTAAGGTCACATTTAACAGGTCTCTTACGCTGCTTTTTCTCATGTGCTCCATCCAAATTATGAACAGGCAGCTTGTATCGCCGCTTCCTTAATTTGTCTATGCAAGCTGCACAGCAGAAAAAAAATCTGCAAAATGTAAGGGTTCCTGCTGATAACTTTCTTTACACAAATTGGTATTTTTTTCCCAGTTTTCAAAAAGCCCTACATCAAAAACACACACTAGGAAGACTTACATTACATAAGAACAGTTAAGCACCACTCCCAAGTAAAAACAGATGTCCAGTTAATAGATATCAGACCATTTATTAAAGTTGGTAATTTCCATAAATGTTGGATTCTAGAAACATGTGGATCTTTTCATAAGAACAATATCAGAGCTGAGGCTCTAGAACACACAGTTCCTGAGATGTTTCTTCTATTTATGAGCCACAGAGTTAAAGCAAGCATCAGGACTTTTATTTAAAGCTGTTACTCCTTTTCAATACACTCTTCTGCCTATAGTTATGGGAAAACCTTGCCATTACATACTGGAAATATAATTTAATCTAATTACTTTTAAAAGCAGGCTTTGTCATGTACCTGCCTAGATTTCAGCTTGACCTGAATTTCAGAAATGAGAGACAAAATATTTAATTTTTTTTACATGTAAAGGACAACTACCATCAGACTGCTTTTAAAAACATCATTAATAGATTCTTATTGCAGAATATTATGTTGTTAAAGAAATGAAAAACAGAAGAAATCGGTATTAACTAATGCTGCAAATTTTTGTAGAGAAAAATTTATTTCATTTTGTCCATTACTTTGCATGGGAAAGAGTGCTAGAAAGACAAAGACCAGAATTCTAATTTCCTTCCCATTTATACTGGAAGGAAGACACTTAATGTCCATCCTGTTCTATTTTTGACTGTGCAAGAACAGGCCAATTGTTTGTCAAGATGCAACACAATTTTGGTACTAAAATGAGAACTTTTACAGTACACAAAATTATTTACCAAACCACGTCAACAAAAATAATCAACTCAAATGAAACCTTTCCATTCCAGGCAAAACCACCAGAGCTGCACACTGCATAGCAGCACCTTAAATTACTAAAAAAAAAAAAAAAAAAATCCATCTGATGTGGTGCTGAAGGAATGCACTGGCAGAACGCAAAGTTACTTCTCAGCTTGTTTTTTTCTGGGCTCCTGAACTTCTTGTGTGTACTTGCCTGCTTCTCAGCCAAACTCTATTCTGAGTAGAAGACTACTCACAGTGGATTACAAGAGAGTATTTTTGGCAGTTGCAAGTACAAACAAATGAAAAATACAACTGATGTAAAGACATTGTGTTGCTAAAATTAATGTAAGCGAAAACAGGCTTCTCTTTGCAAAACCAGCTGGAGTACTGCATCCAACTCTGGGGCCCCCAGCACAAGATACACATGAAGTTAGAGCAGCTCCAGGAGAATAAGCCAAGGCCTGGAACACATTTCCTATGAGAAAAATAAGAGAGCTGTGGTGTTCTTCACCCTGGAGAACAGAAGGCTCTGAGGGAGGTAACCTTGTGGCTTTTCAATACTTAAAGGGGGCTTAAATAGAAAGATTGAGAGAGAATTTCAAACAGGGCCTATGGTGACAGGACAAGCAGCAGCAGCTTTGAACTGAAAGGCCGTAGGTTTAGGTTGGATGCAGGGCAGAATTTTTTTACTGTGAGCGTGGTGAGGCACTGGAACAGGTTGCATAAACAAGTAGAGCACGGCCCAGCCCTGGAGGTGTTCGAGGCCAAGCTGGGGCTCTGAGTAACCTGATCTAGTGAGAAAAGTTCCTTTCCACATCCCAACAGTTAGAGAAGATCTTGGCTTCCAATGATTGAGGGAGCTGTGGTTGTTTAGTCTGGAGAAAAGGAGACTCAGAGGTGACCTTACCACTCTCTACAACTTCCTGAAAGGTGCTTGTAGTCAGGTGGGGGTCGGTCTCTCCTCCCAGGCAACAACTGATAGAACAAGAGGACACGGTCTTAAGCTGCACCAAGGGCAATTTAGGCTGGATGTTAGGAAAAAGCTTTTTACTGAAAAAGTGATAAAGTCCTGGAATCGTCTGCCCGGGGAGGTGGTAGAGTCACCATCCCCTGGATGTGTTTAAAACAAGATTGGATGTGGCACTCAGTGCCATGGTTTAGTTGAGGTGGTGTTAGGGCATGGGTTGGACTCAGTGATCCTGAAGGTCTCTTCCAACCTGGTGATTCTCTGATTGTGTGAACACAAGACACTCTGTGATCCTATGAACATCTCAGCATATCAGACTGCAATTCACCAATCTCTTGCCCTTTAGATTATAGCACTGATTCCAGCCAAAGAACAAAATCACACTCATTCACACTACATGGAAGCTCCAAGTGTCATCAACAGATCTTCAGGACAGTGTTACTCTGTAGACCCAGAAAAAGACACCCATTGCTAGCACTGGATACAACCAAAATAGTGGACAGAGTTGCTAGATCATGTGCAACTTTGAATATCACATCTGATGACAGATAACCAAGCCAGAAGGCTTTCAGACAGGGGATTATTTCTTCTGCTGCACATCTTTAAACTGACTCACCATCCAGAGGGAAGGTCCCAAGTCTTAATGGAACAGTCCATTGATGAAGTTATCAGCCAACGACCATCAGGACTGAAAGCCTAAAATAAAATAGTCAATTTAATGGCACAACCAATAAGCTAACCCCAGAGGAGGCCCTGCCAAGATTAGACTGCTCCCTAAAACCAGGGTGAAATGGTCTGGCCATAAACCAAAACTGACAATACATTACTGAAAGTGAGAAAAGAACAAAATCAGAAGCTTTTTAAGAACAGGTTCAAATGTAAAGCACAGGACATATCTCACTGTTAGTCAAAGCACTTTGGTCCTCACTTTTATGTTGAAGGTGAAAACCTATTCCGAAGCATAAAGCTGAATAAGTCAAGAAAACACTAATTTAGTAGCTTTGATAAACAAATTTGGAGCTAGAAACTATTTTAATAAACACTACAACAGACTATTGCATAAGATGTAAGCAACAAAATATCAATGTGTTGCATAATCTCAGATCTGTTTTCAGCTTGCTCATCTTTTCCATATACACAGCTGAGACTACTTCACAATTTTGCTCCTCAAGGTGGTTTTCATTATTCTCAATGCTTTGTTTTGTTTGACCTCCAAATCAGCTTGTTGCCAAGTTACAGTAAAATCACAAAGCACTTTAAAAAATAGATGGCAATTTGTCCACTTTACATTTTAAAACTAACATGGCTAGAAGTGCTGCGGAGCTGAGCTACAGCTTTACTGTTCACAGCTGAACATAATACCCTGTGATTTAATACATGCAGAGAAATCCACCATCTGTAAAACCTGTAAGGTATCTGTGTATGTCACCTGTTACAGAAAATGAGTTAACAATTACCATGTCATTAATCCGTCCATGGTGTCCTAAGAATGTCCTGACAATCTTCCTGGTTTCTATATCCAAAACACTAATAGTGAAGTCATCAAAGGCAATTCCCAGAATACCACTGCCAAGAAACATCAACACATATGATAGGGAATACTCAAGAGACAAAACATAAAAACATCCTACCATTGCTTTAGGTATCTTTAATCATAAAAATTATCAGTGTTATATTTCTTCAGTCTAATAAAATCTCTTGTCATCCTGTGTTTACTAGTCAGTTGTATTTCAAAGCATCAGAATACAAATTCTAATATATTCTAATTAAGAATACTGGTTGCCATTCTAGGCTAGTATGTTCACCAAAAAATATGCACTTGAAATAACTTCAGTTTCTTACCTGTCTCTGTGAAGCAGAATTCCACTCGGAGAAGAAGAAAGTTCAGTGGAATAAACCAGATCTTTTGTTTTGAATTTCCAAAATTTAATTAATCCTTCACTACCAGCTGTGATTACCAGCTGGTTCAATCCATCCACTGCTACCCCTCTAATGGCCCCTTCATGTGCTGCAAATCAAGAGAAAAGAAAGCATTATTTCAGCATTTAAATTCAGCACAGAAATCAGCTGAATGACAAACACTATTTGGTTAATCTTTGCCTGACTACAATGAATGAGTAGCAAGCATATGACAATTTGAAAGCCACTTAACAAGATGCTCCAACATTCTAAGTTTTTTTCATCTCTACAGAAACTAAATTGATTTCAAGTAAATACCTAGAATACAAGTAAGAAGTGCAATTGAAATGGAGTGTTAGCTCTTATTTCTGCTTTCAGTTTGGGGAACTTTTTGTAATTGTGAGATTTGAGGGACTTCTTGAATCACTTAAGGAATGGCTCCAAGAGGCTCAACCACTCCAGAAAAAATTTACAGCTTCAGTTCAGGCACAAAGGCTGGGAGTTTTCCCAGGCTACTTCACACTGCAGTGTAAAGACTCCTCTCATTTTGGATCAATTTTATTTCTTAATCTGTGCCTAGAGCTACTGGCCAGTAAACAAAATTAGAAGATTCATCCCACTATCAACCAATGATTTTACAAAGAGACCACTTCATATTTGCTGTGCTAGATGGCTTTTAAGAATCCAGTAAGTCTTAAGGGTTCATCAGGACTCTTGTTTCTACAACAAAAAATTCAGATCACGAGTGCCAAAAAAGCATGCATGAGAACACATGACATTAAATATATAGGTATGCAACTATTAAAAGGAAATGTCACAGCACTGCCACATTATGTCCTGAATTTGCAGCTAAGTAATTAAAAATAACACCATACGCAAAGAACTGGACTTGCTTAGGACTTCAATATTCTATTCACATGAAACATTCTTTTATTTCTATGCAGGGAGCACAAAACAGATGGAAAAACTTATCTAAAAGATAGAACTCTATAAAACAAGAAGACAAGTATTGGAGATATGATTATCTCAAAAAGAGTGGAGGCCAGAGTATCTCATTTTAGTGCTAACTGTTTTGATAACTGACAATTTTGTGTTAAATAAAACCAAGGATATGCTAACATCAGAGCAGTTAAAACTATCAAGGATCCTTCAAATCAGCTTTCTGACAGCAAGATAGGACAGTGAAGTATAATTAGAAAAACTGAAAAGTATCCCAAATTCAGCTCAGAACATATTTAAAATTCTTAAAGGTGACAGAACATCAGGTGACTGTTGTTCTGTTAAGAGCCAGTGTTCTGGAAGTTTAGGAGTTCTTACCTTTATCTTTGCCATAACACCCTCTGTGAATGCCAGACTGCATGTTGTACACATCTACCTGTCCAGTTGACATCCCAATTACAGCAAAGTTACCACACGAGGTGATGTCAACTGCCTTTCAAGGGAATAATAAAAAAAAAGAATCAACAAAGCACCTATGAAAACAACCTTTAGGTGTCTATCAATCAGTGAAGTTGTTAGAAGGTACCCATCATATTGGGAATACAAAACACTACCATGTTCTTTAAGACAACCTGCACAGAACAAATTACATCTCAAGAAAGCAGAGGGAGAAGCTCCTAAAATGAGCAAACAGTCAGAATGTAGTAAATATGGCAGTGCATGCTTATGAAAGATAATGAAATCCTACCTTAGTGACATCCATCAGAAGTCACGGGTAATAATACCAGCACTATAACTTAAATAATCAAAATATCCACAAATTCTGTCCTTAAGAGAAAGTATAAGCACGGCAGCTGCAAGCCTCTTTCAGTGTCCATGTTACCAATACCCTCCCAAATAAGGGTAAGGACACATAGAGTTCAAACAGAAAGAAAAAAAGAAACAAAGATGCCTTTGGAACAGTCCCAATCTAGTAGTCAAAAAGAAAACTGGTTATTTTCAATTTATCTACCACTGAACTAAAGAGCATAAGGCCAAAAAACCATGTGTCACAACACACAGGAGTTGCATGAACCCCTAGCAAATGAGGTGTGCCACAGTAATTCCTCTTTTAAGAAGCTGATATGCCTCAGCAAACATTTGTACCTCCACCACTGCATGTTTGACACAATGTCCTTGTGTCCAGCTCAAGTTGCAAAGGATTTTTGAGGTAATATCCTGCTTGCAGTTTGGAAATACACTTTCCTGTATTTCCAAAAAAGCCCAGAGTTTTCAGCAATCTGCATTCCCAGAGCAAGTTAATCATCACAGGCATACAGACAACTCTGCATCACTGTGACAGAATAAAGATAAATACCAACCACCTCTCCAAACCAGAAAGTTGAACTGAATGTTTAAGGAAAAAAATGCAAATGCAAAATTTTTCTTAAGACCATAAGCATTACAAACCATCTCCTTGAACACACTGAGCTGGCAGAAATCACTCTGCAAAGCAACTAAGACACATCTAGACAGAGATTTTTCATTCTAAGCATTATTTCTGTACCAACAGGAATCAAAACAGCATACAGTGTCAATCTGAAGAAATCTTAGCCTAAATAAACTCACTGTTGCATATATGTCGATAGGTTTGTGTTTGCTAAATTCTGCTGGTCTCAGTTTGTGAGCTCCCATGGAGGTTTTCTGGTAGTTCCAGGTTGTACAGGTGATATACCCTTGATGGCAGGCAATAATACCATCCCAGTCACTTTGATGTGCCACTTCTGCAAGGTAACACAGAGTCCTTTTAGAAACAGCAATTCTAAAGTCAAACTTACTTAAGGTCTTCTGATATTTTAAAATATCTTTAGACAGTACAGTTCATAATTGGTGTTCTTGTTGCATAGCCAAAAAGGCTACCCCTCAGAAAAACCACTGGGCAAGGAGTTGTGCATATGTGTAACTAAAATGCTAACAACAAAACCCCAAGCATTGTTTAGCACATTATGCTTTGTGTCTTTGCATATTTTAGCCATTGTAGTTTGAAATGCATATTTCAGTGTAAATGTTTTAAACTGGCTTAAACAGTTTAGACTGCTCAGTCTGTACACATTTCCAGCTGAGTGTCTTTAAATTTTTCTTCAGCTGCTGAAGCAGCAGAAGCCACCATATAACAAAGGCAGGTATAAAAGCTAAATCTGCTTCACACAACAAAATACTTTGTTTGCATTTCCAGGAAAATTCTTTATCAAACACTCGGTATCTTTATCAAACTTTGTAGTCAAATATGATATACAGGGATCTAAATAATGAGCAAGTTTGATTTTTACTGGAAATTTAAAAAATTGAGAGCCTGAAACTGTAATTTCTAGAACTTCAAAGATTAAAACAAGATATAAACTGGTTCACTTAACCAAACAAAAGACAATATAGCAAAAAAGAAACAACTCTATAGTGTACTTAAATAAATGGAGGTTCTATGTATTCAAATGCAGGCAGCTCTAATATTAATTTTAAAATTTAATCATTTTAAATATAAATCTTAAAAATATACACACATACTTGCAACAAGTATGTACACAGTCTAGTCTGTATCACTGAAGTCAAAGGGCTCCACAAAACTGTAAATCCAGATCTTTCAACACAGGAAACAATAAATCACCTCAGAAGAGAAAATAGCTACACACTTTTGACAAAACAGATTTCAAGTCTGAAGAGGAGGCCATTAATTTAAAGAAACACATTTTGATGAAGCAAAGATAATTGTAATTCTGCTAAAAGAAGTTAGTTTCATTATTCGCATACTGAATTACAAATGAACAGATTACTTGAAATTCTATTTTAAAAAGTAGCTCTAATAAATGTACTGAGGACTCAAAATCAACTGCAACTGCAACTAAGATTTCCACAGCTGACAAAGGTCTTCATCCTCCACCTAGCTGCCAGTTCTCCAGCCTGGAATAATATGTACATCAGGAGATTTTGGCTTCCCTGCAGAAGATTTTCAAGCCAAGAGCCAGACAAGGATGTTTTAATATAAAATGCTCTTTCTGAAATATTATAACAGTTTACCAAGTCAAATGCATTTTTAAACTGACACTCAGTAGCTCATGAAAGGCCACAAGACAATCTAATCTTGACATAACATGAGTTTCCAAAACAGCAGCATTTTGAGGGTTAAAAAATTAAATGAATACATGAAGATAATGTATTTACATTTAGTCTGTAATCTATGTCAAAGATCACTTACCTGAAGCAAAGGCTGTAATTGGTGGAAGTGCCATCGTATCCAGCTTAAGGCCTTTCTTTTTTGATTTCTTTTTGTTAATTGAACCTTAAAAATAGACATTAGGAGTCTCAGTCTCATGGTTGGAACTGAGAATAATGGTTTTAAAAGGATTGTTAACAAAATGCAGAACTCCTTTTAAATTTAGAAACATTTCACTTACATAAACACATCACTGTTCCCTAAGTTTGAAGAGCTAAGAACACTATTAATAGGGTTTCTGTCAGAATTCATGAAATGCTGAGCAAATCATCAGCCTTTTATATTCACAGATGTGAATTCACCACTAAATCTCTTTGTTCCAGGATCTTGTGCTGAAATCCTGAGGCATAGGTTCCCCCATCACAGCTAAAAACATGGTCCTACAGACATGACTACAAAAAGCAATAAAAGCACCCAGCCCTTTCAGTAATCAAAGAATCTTGATTTTCAAATTTATGCACAAATTAAGTCTTATGTGTCTTTTCAAACAGATCCAAATACATGTATAACAATGTAGACAGGTACTTAAAACTAAGAATTATTTTAGTCTTTCTGACCCTTGCTCTCCCAAATGGAAGTGTTTCTTAACCAAAGCATGATGTGCAAGATGTGTTTAAGTCAAACTCTACAGTAAATCAAAGGAACTCAAGCCAAGAAATATGAATTGGCTAATAATTTAATCAATTGAACAGAAGGGAAATAGGGTAAAAAGTTGCACTTACATATGCTAAAATGTCACCTGCTCCTTTACACATTTTTAACACAAAAATCATGCCCAGTGTTTCCCACAGTGAAGTCACATATACTGCCAGGATCAAAAATCACTTTTTTTAAGTACAAACAAGTCTGAGAGTACACTTACAGCAGGAAGGACTGAGTTTGCAGAACAACTCAGGTGACTAACTTTTATAGAACAGTTAAAGTGAAAATAAGGGCTGTCTAATATTTACATAAATACTTTTCAGGACTTCTTTTCACCCATGTTTGTATTTTGACTGAAATACTTACCACGTCCCAAACTTTTATTGAACTTTTCATGCACTGTTGAAAAAGACTGCAATGTTCCATCTTGACCTAGGAAAGTATTAGAACAGAGCAGTGAAGGGCAAAAATCAACTTTACTCATAAGCTATTTGTGCAAGAAAAGTAAAAGATAAGCAATAAGCAACTTCAAACATTATAATAAGGTATATACTAAAAATTCTGGTCAAAGAATAAATACAGATACACTGTAAGCAGCAGAATAAATGGAGCCTAATTTCCTATGGCCTACATCCCACCCCTACAACACAGTGCCACACAGGATCAAAATGACCCCTCCTCACAGACATCTTTCCTATGTTCAATTCCTTACCCTGTAATGTCCATGACATTAGTAAAATTTTATGAAGTTAATTTGAGGAGATGCCTCCTCTAAGGAAACCAGTAGCACTTGAAAGGAAGCTCTAATTCAGTTCTGCTGCACAGTTTTACCACTGTCTCAGAAAGGAGTGTAGAGTCAGTCTCTCTACACTGCACATACATCAGATCTCAAATGTTAAGACCCTTTTCATTGTAAAAGCTGTCTCTGTGCCCTCTCCACTGTACAAGCAAATGTGAATATTAGTTAAGCAACACTGTGGTCTGTCTGGTGTGAGCTGAAATATTGACAAGTAACTCATTACATGAATCCAAGTCACTAGAGTTGGATGATCAGCAAGAAATTTTAGTACAGGTAATGTAATATTTTCAAAAGTAGCCCATGCAGACAATTAATTACTTAAGAGTAATTAGAGAGTAGGTGGTGAGTCTCTATCACCCCATTACTTAAGTGGTCTGGGGCACAACACAGTCTGACCTAGCGCTTCAATTTCCTACATTTTGGGTCCTTTTGAATATGCTCTTTTCTAAGGAAGGGTAGTCACTTATGTATATTTACATTTTTAGATTAATAGCTCAGTAAAAAGCAACCTTGAAAATATACATTACAGATAAAGGTAAGCTGTAGTAAATTACAAAGACAGTGCAAGCCACAAAGCTTGATCAAACCAGTGGAAAAAGTAATCACTAAGAATTAGTTAGAATTAAATTCATTATGCTGCTTATTTTTCCCCTGCCACAACCAAATTTCTCTAGTTGTTACAGGTTTCATTCTGACCAGTTGATACTTGCTCAGGAGATAATGAAACAATTTTTATTTATCAAATATATAAATACAGATGGTAAGAGCAGCTCCTTCACTATTCTGCTTTCAAGCTCTCTTCATCTTACTTCCTGATAGGTTACTCTAGGGAAACACTAGTTTCCTATTAGAGTAGGAAAACTCTAGTGAAACACTTTGTTACATTAAAGAATTACACTTATCTTTATGTTAACTACTATGTTTCATAAATACATTATATAACACATGAAATATAATCTAGTGTATTTAAATAAAGACACTTGGCTCTACACATTTTCTTTATCACAGCAAGAAATCAAACTGAAAAAGAATGGGAATTCTTACCTGCACTCAGAATTTGCTCTCCATTTTGCCCATGGTATCTGATTTTTGTTGGTGGTGCGCTGTGTCCCATTCGGCTTCTCAATACACGACCTGTACCACCAGGTCCATCAAAAATCCACACCTGCATCCCGAAACAAGCAGAAAAACCAGGCTGACAAACAGTGCCTTGACAAAAATTGCACCTCTCATCAGTGGAACGTGTTTAGCTGGAAGCTGGTGCAGCCAACATCACACACTGACTTTCATCCTTAACCCTAAAACTGTGGAAGTTTCCATCACAGCACCCAACTGATTCCTGTTCATTCTGCCCCTCCACCAAAGCCTAGTGGCATCAGAGGACATGCAGCACAAGGGACTTTTATCAACAGCAACTGCTTATGATCCAAAACATCATAAAAATGGATCAAGATTTAAGAGAGTGTACAGGGCTATAAAGTGTGGTTCTGCAAAAGTGGGTCCAAAGCTTTACTCTTCAAGGCCACTACAAAGCAGTAAACGAAGCAATGACAACATAGCAGCAAATCTTTAAACTACACTCCACTACAGTCCAACTGAGGACCAGCAACTCGAGTTTTGTTGTACTGGTTTCAGAGAGCAGCAGCAATCGCAACTCACCCGCAGAGCATTATCAGCACCGTTAGTAATAAGAAGTGGCTCTCCAGGGACAAATGACATGCCAGCTATTGCTGTGGAATGGGCATCTTGCATCTGACACATCAGTCTCTTCTCCTCTAGATCCCACAAAGCAATGTGCCCAACTGGGCTACCAGCTGCCATTACTGGGTGTCCATCTGCTCAAAAAAAACCAAAAGTTCAACAGGTTTGCTTATTGAAATTCAGCTCATCCCTACTGACTTGTCATATCTGAAAATTGATGCAAGAAAAATCTATAATCACAAGGAAAAAGAAATCTCAAGCTGATGCTAGAAATTATATATATTTTTACCAGAAATATTGGAATATGTCAATCTGAAATGAAATAAAACTCACTGATAATAAAACCAGGACTTTTTCATATCAAATAACAATAAAATACCTAAATCCAGCAATCGGAGCTAGAGGTTTTGCTTGAAAACACAATAGATACTGACACAAAAAGGCTCTCTTTCTACTTCTCACAAGTGTTTCCACAATTTTCTCCAGCAGCATTCTTCCTCAATAGGGTCTGCATTCAATCTATATTCTGTTAAGATTTGCAAGTCTATTTAAATTGAGATTAGATTCAGTACCAACAGCTCTGCAGTAAGAATCCACATTAAAGTAACTAGCTTTAGTAATTAGGACGTTTGTTAGGTAAGAAAAAGCTGTGAACATAAATAAGATTTCCCAGTAACATCCATTCAGTAGTCACTCAACTATTAACATTCTAACATTGTCTGGGGGGCAAAGACACTGCTGAGAAGAAGGTTTGGATACTAAAGCAAGATGTACTGATTACAGTAACTCTGACAATTGTGCACTATGATAGCTCTTGGCACATTGTAAACAAACTTTTCTTTTCAAATATGTAGTATGTCACTTCCTGTGCACTAAGAACACAAGAAAATTCTATAAAACAGCTGGCATTATGAAAATGCATCATCTCCCTTACTTATTGCTCCCTTTTCTAGATTACCTGCAGTTGTTGAAAACTAAAAAAAAACTCTCAGCACAAATTTAATTCCGAAATGTTTTATCAAAAACCATTTTTCTCTGTCCTGCTCAGTTTTAGTGCTTTCATACATACTTTCACTAAAAAACACTAGGACCTACCTGTACGAAAAGATATTGCTGTGATGGGACCCCAGTCCTGCTGAAATTTCATCAGAGTTTCATCAAACTTAATATTATGTACAATGATATGACCAGATACAAGGCCTACTGCAACAACATCCACTGCTGGAGCCTGCAAGAAATGAAAAAAGAAAATTCTTTTTCCAGAAGCTGTAACTCCTCTGAAAAACAGATCACTTCAAGTGTCCACAGCAGCTCTGGTAGAACATCACACACCCTGCCACACACCCCCACATTTTTACAAGTTTTATCCTGGATAGCTGCCAACCTTTTTCAAAGCTGACATCAACACTATGAACAAGTTTTAACTTATTTTTATATCCAGAAAAAAAATATAGCAAATGCCATTACAAAATCTCTTCCTGAATCAACAAAATCTACATTTTATTGAAGTCCAAAGCAAAATAAATTTGGCAAAAAACTACCAGAGTAATGAAGCTTCATGATACAAATGCATCTTGAAAACTCTGTGAATTAATGACATCTTTCAGTGAAGACTACAGTTGTGATGAACACAAAACAGACAAGATGCAATGCAACAGAACTAGGAATAGAAGAGCAAATAATAAACCTTCAGTCAAGAGAGGGCTACTACAATTCCCTGGGAGAATACAAACAATCTTTACTGCTGTCATTTTTAACAACAATACTTTGCCTGCTGTTCTTGACCAGTTACATATGAAAATAAAAGATAACAAAAATACTAACTTGTTCAAGAGTTGTGACGGCTAAGCCCCATCCTGGAAATGAGTACAAGAGTTTGCTGTAAAACAAGCATAAAAAACCCATAAATCAATTAACCCTTGGGGATTTTACATGACAAAGTGGTTGATACTCAGAAAAGTACATCAGCTGTACATCTGCCCTTATAAGTCAGATAAAAGGAAAAAAAAAACCCTGTGATACTAATAAGTAAGGCTAAAGATAAAACTTATGGCTAATTTTTATTGAAAAAAGCCAGTGTTGTGCATTAATACCACAACAGGGACATAACTACATGACACAAACATATGAAACAAAAGAAGTATCGGTGATATCATGAGTTAGGAGAATGAAACACTGATTTATGCAAGCTGACTTAACACCTATTTGCAGTATGAACATTAACGTGCAATGAAGCCCACTGTACCTGTAACATTCATGATTTAGAGAAGCAGCTGCTCATGGTAGGCATGAAATACTGACACTATGGATGATATGCTCAGAGACATGCTCAGAGACCATTGCATATCTACACATCTCTTATCTGAGTCTAAGGCTCAAATGCTAGTAATTACCTCCACTCTACCTGACAGCACTTCCTTGGACCCACAACAACCAAAAAAAGTCAAGCTTGGAGGATGGGAGGCAGAAGGCCTGAGCATGCTTTTACTGCTATTTTAATAGCTTTCATGGGAAAGCTATATGATTCCAAGAAATTTGAAAAAAAAAGTAATTCCTGAACAACCCCTGACATACTGCAAGGAGAGTAAACAACACGCAACCTGAAAGGCATCAGCATTCAGGGAGCAGCAGCATTCCTTGTTCCTGGAGATATACCAACTGAAAACCTGTGCCAATACCCAGTAAAAGATTCCATACTTAACAGTATCATTTGATGTCTTAACAAACTACTGGGAGCATGAAATGTAGACAAAGCATCAGAATCTTACTTGGATCTTAT
Organism: Rhipidura dahli; assembly: GCA_013399225.1. Classification (NCBI taxonomy): domain Eukaryota; kingdom Metazoa; phylum Chordata; class Aves; order Passeriformes; family Rhipiduridae; genus Rhipidura; species Rhipidura dahli. The sequence goes on along the minus strand of VXAC01006631.1, from coordinate 107,517 downwards.
ATTCCATAGCTGCAAGGTTCCTTGCTCACTCCCAAGGAGAATTTTATTCAGATAGGTGCTGGGATGCAGAAGTGCAGACACTGCAAAAGTGGCTTTATCAAAATCTATTTGAAGATACTCTTCTGCAAAAACAGTTAGAAACAGGGTTAGTGTGGATACCCCTACAAATCTGCAGGCTTGTCATCCCTTCACAAATGTAAAAGCAGGATGGTGGTTTACCCTTTAAATCCTGCAACTGGTGTTTCTCACATTACAGGATTAGCTAATATGTAACAGGAGAGGCTAAACTTCTCTACCTTGTAGTATTTGTTGGCTTGAAGGTGTATTTTTTTCCCTATGAGTCTACCCACTACAAAGATACTGGCAATACTATAGTGATTTGTATCTTTCTGAAGGATTCCTGCTCCTGCCTGAGCAAAACACCTCATCTGATTAACATGCCTTTTGTTTGTTATAGTGACTCCAAATCTCTAAAGCCTGCTTACAGACACTTTTGACAACTAGCATGCAGGGAATTGGTCACACCAATGAATGCTTTCCAAAGAAAAATGTTTGGGGCACTGAAGCACACTTTCACAAAGCACTTGACAACAGCGTAAGATGCTAATGCAAATAAAAGGCTTATTCATTAGAATTTAGTCATACCCAGTTTGGTAAGTATCAATAAAATACAGGGTTTCAGAGATAATTCCAAAGCTGCTCTACAACAGTCTTTATGAGAAAATGGAACACTAAAATGTAATTTTCATATAAACATTTACTCTTTACATCTACACGGAACCTTACTGGGCCTCTGCACATGGTACAGTATCCATTCATGAAACATTACACCAGGACTAGGACTTCAGATCACCAATTTAGTAGCACAATCATTTAAGAATTTTCTTTGTTAAGAATTAACCACTTCTGAACATGTGCATTTTAAAAATACCCTTCTTTTTAAATTATTGAATGTTTAACAGTGCTATCCTATAAAGCAGCAACAAAAAAAAAAAAACCTCTCACCTTCTGACTGTATATTCCAAACAATAAGAACATTATCAACATCCACAGAGATGACATGATCACCAAAAGGCTGTAGAAGGTGTATCCTTGCCTTGTGGCCTTCATAGGTATGAACCACCTATAATTTCAAAATAGAAATGCTTCCAGTAAGCTGTTAAGGTAGAGTTTCATGTAAACATAGTACTTAACAAGTTCAAATAAAATTTATGGAAAGGCCACACAACTTGAAGTGGAAGGTAAGTAATTGTATCTGATACTTAAAACTGTTGACAAAAAATATTATACCTATGTATTTTTAATTTTTTATTTTCAATTAATTTAGCTTACATGAATTGACAGGTTTTTTACTCTTTAAATAGCTACTTAATTATTGTAATTAATACATAAAACATAGCTCAGCCACTACAGAATTTGCTCTTACGTTCTCCTGGTTTAAGCTTTTTACTCCTTGTTCTAGAGTCTATTTCCCTAAAACTGAAGGTATCAAACATCTATAGGTATTCGTAGGAAATTAACTGCCTTGATTCCACAAACACTACACAATTGTTTTGTACTACTGAGTAATAAGTAAGTTAATAGAAACCTCTTTGTTCCTGGCAAGAGCATGGAGAATATTGTCATATGAAGCAAATATCAACATGCGATCTGCTGCCAAACATGTGATGTCTTGTGGCAAAGTGTTACCTGTTGATCAAACAAAAGAAAAGTTAAACAAGTTTCAGGTTCCTAGCATGAGAGAAAGCCCAACAGTGTATTTTTTTTCACATGGTGACCCACAAAAAAAGCTGTCTCGTTGAACACTACGTTGAATTTTAGAGAAACGCACACATTTCACACAAACGTAACTACAAAATATTACACCCGTAACAACATCATAAGTAACATAAGACTTGAAGATCACAAGGTTGTTCTTCTGAAGAACATTAAATAATTAATTAGTGAATTATCTCTGTAAGTAAAGGTACACACATTAGCTTTGTGAGTGCTGGAAACAGATGCGATGCTTATTAGGTTAAGTTATGGTCACTGGGAGGTAGTGACTCACTCCTGCACCTAATTCCTGACCACATTGAGAATTTAATACTCTAAGAATACTCACTCCCCACCTCACAGATGGTTCAGAAAGAGTATCAAATATTGGGATATTTACTTTACTAGCCCAAAAGGTAAAAGAGTCAAAGTTACAGACCACACTGACAAAACTGGTGGTGTAGTCCCAAAAGGTAGAAAACTGAAAAAAAAATAAACTGTAGGGAATAATACTCTCTAAGGAAATATAAAAATGCAAATTACAGCACTTAACACTTCTTCAGAGAAACACCAGATCAAAAATCACTGTGAGAGTACACCTATGATACAAACTTGCATGGTGACACAGCAGCCTTTCTCACAAAGGAGCTTTGTACTGTGAATTATTAGCAGACACAAAGAAAACTACACCTTCAGCTGCAGCACAGCTTCCAAAGTAGGAACTAAAACAAGAAAATAAAAAAGGTTGCACTCTATAAGGTTTCCTTTGTTGGACCACATCTTCCCGCAGCACCTCTGAAGTGACTCAGGCTTATAGCCACGTTTCAGACACCCAGGAACTTTATGCAAGGCTGCTTAGGCTAAGACAGTTTTAGGGAGATGCAAATTACAAAGTTCAGAGCACCAACTACATAACATCAACAAACCAAAAGCACGTAAAAAGAAAGGCACAGCATTCATTTTTCTCCATTATAATTTTGTATGTCAACATCTCAATTTCTCAAAAAGATTAGATGATTACATATGTAAGAAGATGTAGCCCACTGAACAGAATATGCAATGTTTTAATAATTTTGCAAGATGAAAACAGTTACATTGATGTGTTTACAGCTTTAGCAATGCACAGCTGATCGCCTATATCTAGTTCTGCTTGTGTGACATTTATTCTCAAGTTTACAGGTGCTCTGTTAATAAAAAATATTTTATATATGAGGTCTGTAAAAACTTAGTGGTATACAGAAGTAAATGCCCTACTTTTCAAAACTGAGTGCATCCCTCTGAATCATGTAAATGTCAAGTGAAAGGGACCTTTGGAAATCAACCAGTTCAACATCCCACCAGCTCCTCACAAAGCCTGATTACCACCAGTACAAGGCTGGGTTAGCTGCAGCTGTGCCCAGCTGAGTCTTGGACACTTCTGGAGAAGGAGTTTGCTCAAGGTCTACACAGTACCACACTTACCTCTCAGGGCCATTTTTCCTACCCTCCACTGTGACCCTCTCAAGCTGCAATCTGTGGCTGTTGCCCCTTGCTGCCCTGTCTACCACTACCACCATCAGCACAAATCCAGCCCTTCAGGTAACAGGCTGCCTCTGGGTCACCCTGTATCTTGCCCTTCTTAGCACTAAACAGATCCAGTTACTACAGTGTCTCTTTTCATACTGCATGCTGGAGGCCCTGACACTCTGCTGCTCCTCAGCATCCCTTCTGGAGGAGAAAGGGGAGCTGTGGAAGGGATAGAACCACACTAACAGGGTGCTGCAGTCCAGGCATGGCCTCACCAGCATGAGGTGCAGGAGAAGAACAGCTTTCCCTGACCTGCTGTGTGCATTCCTAGTGAGGCTGGATACACAGCCTGGCACCAGCACAGCCCCAGCTTCTTTCCAGCAGGAAGCCGTGCAGCCCATCAGTTCCCAGCCTGTTCTGCCCCAGGTGCAGCAGGATTCCACACTCATCCTCGCTGAACTTGGCAAGGCTCCTGCTGGCCCAGGCTTCATGTTTTGCAACAGCTCCCTGGACTGAAACTCTGCCATCCTGGGCATTGGTTACTCCTCCTAAAACAGCATCCTCTGCTAGCTTATCCTAGGAGTGCACACTGCCTCATCACCCAGGCTGCTGGTGATGGTGCTGAAGAACGTGGGCCCTGCTGTTGACACCCAGAGTGCTATGTCACCAAAGGCCAAGAGAATGTCAAGCCACCAATTCACACCCTTTGTATCCAGTACAACCAATTCCTAACACTCCCTGAAGATGTCCACATCTGTTTTCTTCATGTAACTATTTTCCTCCTACAATAGTCTTCCAATAATCACAAAACAACAACAACAAAAAGGGATGTGAAATTAATTCAATAAATTAATAATGGAGCTTTAATCCTTGTGCAATCTTTAAGGCTCAGAGGTGTTTTTGGAAGAACAAGGTGGCAAGAACAGAAGGTTCAAAAGGTATGTCTCTAAGAGAATTAAATCCCATTTTCAACAGTAGACTTATTTCCAAACTGATATTTTATATTTCTGAGACTGCTTTTTATATATTTCAGTGTAAATATTAGTAAGTACAATTTAGTTTTTGTTTTTGAGTTGAGAATGAAGTGCAGATGTCAGACATGCTAAAGAAAACCAAACAACAAAATAAGAGGAATGAACAATTTGTGCATACTTACTCACAGCAACAATACCAAGCTTCTTCACCTGCAATGAAAATGTTTAAAAGGCGTTTTTAGTGATTGGTTGCAATGAATTTGCTATAAACAGAAATGAAAAACTCTAGGAATTAACCTAAATCAGACAATCAACTTGATACCTTGCAAACCAGAAAAATTATTCATCTTAGTTTACAACACTGTCTACTGAAAAAACACAGAGATAGCAGGTCAAAAGGAATGGGACAATACATTTGCCAAAAGACAACTACTCACCAACAGTAGGTTGATCTTCCTGATGTATTTTACCCTAATGCACAGAAAACTAAGGACATGTTAAATCACCCTGAGGAGCTTGGGTACCTTAAGTTTCCACATCCTCTCTGCTTCTACTTTATTTTCACTACAACCACTCTGAACTCTAATTTTATCTCTGTTCACACAGAACTTGTTTCAGTTGCAAGCATCTAAGCCTCTCTGCCCAGTGATGACCACTACTATACCTCAAAGGCTGTGAAGAAGACTGACAGGAGTGAAGGCTAAGAGGCACCACAGAAGCTCAGGGAGATAAATCCCTGACGTCTGCACTGTGGTGTTCACTACACTCAAACCTGTGTAGTTACTGTGTCTTATACACTGAAAACGCTTCGATTGAGCCCAGGGAAATCATGGAGTCTCCCTCTTTTGGAACATTCCAAGCCCACCTAGACACGTCCCTGTGTCTAGGGTGACTCTGACTTAGCAGGGAGGTTGGTCTGGGTGATCTTCACAGGTCCGTTCCAACCCTGAGGGGTTTAGGATTCTGCATTGCCAAAAAATGAGTCCGTCTGAATTCTGTTACGCTCATCCGTTTTTATACAGGAGTTTTAATAGGATCTGACTGTCTCCCGCCCCTAAAATGTAACCGCAGAGCGGGAGGGCTTTGATTTATCTTGTAACGAAGCTTCAGCACCCGGGAGCTCCCGACGGATGGGCTGTGCGGCATGGGCGAGCGCTGCCCACATGGTTGAACAAGCCCATTCCCGGCCTGTTTAGCCGGCATCCTCCCTCCTTCCCTTCCTCCCTCGCTCCCTCCCGGTCACCGCCGGCCGCAGAGGCGCGGCACCGGGGCGCCGCAGCCCCGCACACGCTCCCGCATCGTGACGGCGAGGGCGGAGGGGGGGGAGGA